>JAOCPS010397349.1:0-12231 GCA_025505425.1 Graphium colonna | reverse complement strand
CCCACTCCTATCCTCTCAAAATCCTTAATCCCGACCCATCCTATCCAATAAACAAATTGTATCCGATTTCCCAGGTTTACAACGCACTCGCAACTCTCCGGATGTTGCGTGTGTTCATGGGCGACGGGATCACTTACCATCAGGTGAACGGTCTGCTCGTTTGTCTTCCTTTCCAAAAAAAAAATGCTAGTGCCGGCACCATTTTTATTAGCAATTTCAAGTGACGATTAACCTCATACTTTGTGGTGGTGAAATCGTGATGAAATCTGTTTTATCTATAATACAATATTTCTAAGATATTTAAAGTCCACTAATCTGCATCTTCGTGGTGGGCTATGGCCTTATACCCTCTATCTAGAGGAGGCCTTTGCGGATAGGATTAGGAATTATCAGACATCCTTAGAAGTGAACAATCGTGAAACAAATTTTTAAATTTGATTTAAACAAGTTTACTTTCACAGAAAATTACAAAGGCTGAGTTCAAACGCCTTAAAAGTGTACTTTCGAATCCGCTCATCCGATTTTTATAAAATTTTTGTGACACCATTGTGGCAGTGTACCCTATCAAATATTTTTTTTTTAAATCAGTTCATAAGCTGCAGAGATGTGCGAACATTTCTAAATTTTGTTATTTTTGAAATTGATTTATAAATGACGGAGAAACGCGCATTATAAATTCGATTTTGTTATTTTTATTTTAAAGCAAAACTACTGAACTGATTTTCCTGAAAATGTTATGGGACCGTTCCGGAATTATTCCCCATTAAGTTAAAAAAGAATCTTTAAAATCGGTTCACAAATGGCGGAGCTATACGCGAACGTATATAAAAAAATATAAACATCAGAATTGAGAACCTCCCTCCTTTTTTGAAGTCGGTTAAATAGAAATTGTTGTACTTATTTTCATAAAAAATATATGGTAGTCTCATTACCTCTATATATAAAACTACTATATCCTTTTTTCTCCTAACACTAATACATTTATATAATATAAATGTATTAGTGACAAGATTTTAAACTTACTTGAACTTGCTAGGTATCGTCCCCCAATGCCTCTTCATGCCTTTTCCATCCAACTGCCAAGCCCTCCACAACCCGGGTGCACCGTTAAACAGCGTGTTATCCACGAACAGCACTTCGTCCTTCCTGAACCACAGGGAATACTCGTCTATAGTGTCCATGCCTATAGAGGTGATTTTCGCGCAGCGGTCGAACCCGGCCCGTATGTAGAACGCGTCGCCGGGCTTGTCTTTTATCTCGTGGTACTGCTGCAAGTCGTGCCGCACTAATACGCTCACCTGGGAAAGAAATATTTTATTATGAGTGATAAATTACATAATTTATCTCCTTTATATCAGATTTAAGGGCATCATTTTTATATATTAACCTTGAAGAATCATATTGAACACAAATACAAAATACCTGTCATAAACCTGATTGCCAATTGCGGCCAGCGTTATTAAATTTGTACTAAACTTCTATATTTACATAACAAATCCGGAAAATTTTAAACTTTATCATATCATAATAAATTATCTCCAATTCATTCAACAATTTACATTTAATAGAATAAATTAGACAGTAGTTCACGTCATAACACTTCCAGACTTTATGATCAATAAAATCTTTCTTATTATATTTTATTCCAACTTATGAAAAAAAAAAACGTACCATTAACTATAAGATTTATTGCCTGTATCGCTAGGCGATTTACATACATAAGTTAATATACACATACAAGCAATTTCAGATAGAAATCGACCCGCGACGCCGATGCCAAGACCTTAGCAAATGCTCCAACCGGTCGTTCTTTCGGTAAAAGGCAAATTTAAGACTTGATTAAAAAAAACTAAAATAGATAATAGAAGACAACTTATATAGTAATATGTATTAAAATGTACTCACTTTATCCGCTGGCTTGGCCAACTCCAAAGCCGCCTGCTCAGCAGTCGCTCTCCTGAGATCCACATTATTGTACTCCAATATCTGATCGCCCGTCCTCAATCCCGCTATGTACGCAGGGGAGTCTATCTGTACACTGTGCACAAATATTCCCACCGCATTCCCACCTACCAGACTTATGCCGAGGTCTGAACAATTCCTCATCTCTATTAAGAGGAACCTCGGCAGATCTTTGTTTCCCTGCGACTGCCTCAAAGTGGCTTCGGTTGACGGCACATCCATTCTTAAAGACTGTTGTGGCCCAGGGGAATTCCTAGGAGTAGGGGATCCTGACAAAGACACTTCATCATCATGAGAACTCTCCCCTGATGACGAGCTTCCTGGAACTTCCATCTCATCTTTATACTTTTCCGGGCTGTATTGTACAAGCATCGTTATAGAATTGCCTATTTGTCGCAATACGCTAGCTGCTAAAGTATAAGTCGCCGATCTCATATTGATCCCACACACTTCGAGTAACTGATCACCGATTTGTAAACCTACTTGACTTGCCAAAGAATTCTCATTCACAGTAGAAACAAACACACCACCACTACTAGGAGGACAGGAAATCTGTATTCCTAAAGGCTGCTGACTTTTGTCTATGTGTACTCTTCTTAGTTCTCCGGGTAAAGGTTTGTTCCAGCCGAGACCACAGTACTCGGGCATAGAGTTCCTTGTTCCTTTATGTGTTAGCTGCTTAGCGCCGCGACCGGGACTTAGAACTTCTACGTGAAATGTAGGCATAGGAGAGTTTCTCTCTGAACTCCTTTCAATAGAGCCTGTGCTTAGTTTCCCTGCAGAGTTCTTCGATGTGACGCTAGGGTTAGACGGGATACGGAAGCGTTGGTTCTCTTTCTTTCTGGGAAACGTCCCACCTTCGTACACATGATGGTATTCTCTGTTAGCTCTTGCCACTGGTTGGATGTCTGACATGTTGTGTGTGTGGGAAGTGAAAGAGTGCATGTCGTAACTGGTGCCTATACTCTCTCCGGATTGGCTCTGTGGTATGTTCGTAGGGCTGGACAAGTGTGCGTAACGGTTGGACGTGTGTGGGTTAGAGTTCACGAAAGGACCCCTATAATATTGAGACTGTAGACGCGACTGAGATGGAAGCGTTCCCGTCATTGGAAAATTCGCCGTGCTATTCAAACTGCCAGGTCCAAAGCTATCACTGTCCGACGGATATTTGTTTACGGCTTTGGGTGAAGATTTTTTGGTCGAATAGTACTGGTCCAATATGTCCTTGCCGGGGTGGTTTTTGATCGAATGCTCGAGCGATACGGGAGATTTTCTGCTGACAAAGTCCAGCGAGCTTGGACCTTTGTTTACCATAAAGTCTAGAGAATGGGGGCTCTTTGTTCTATTTCTAATGGTCGGTTGATAGTCTAAGGAGTCGTCTGAAGGGTTTAAGACTAGGCTGAGTCTGTTCGGGGTGACGTCATGCTCGTAATCGCTGATGGATATCTTGTCCTTTTCTAACGTTCTAGTCTTTTCGAAATTCATGCTGCTCGGGGAAGCGAAAGGGTTGTGTATAGCCAAAGGGGCTGGTTTAGGGAAATGTTCTATTGCTGGCGACGATTCTATTGACTTGTACACAGAATGTCTTGCCGGTGCAGTGACTTGTGTTAAAGGCATGTGGCCCAGAGGTATGGGGTTCGAGTTTCGATTTGTGTTCGACCTCTGCGGCTCGGGGGGCAGCTTGGTGGGGGGACTGAGAAGGATAGATAGAGGCGGTCTCTCTTTTCGAGATCGAGGTTGAACGATTGTGCCTGTTGAGTTTTCGTCTAAGATGAAGTTTGCTCGCGCTTTGGGCCAAGTTCCACCGTTTTTCGCGTCGCTCTGGGCTTCTTTGTTTTTCCGTCGCGACCGTTTTAACACGCTGCTGGTTTCTTTGACTGAAAATACATATTAAATAATTATTTTTATTTGTTAAGTAAATTTATGTTTTATAATAAACCATTTTAATAAATGAGAAAAATAGTAAAATTACATTTAATATTTATAAAAAACATAATTATTTATTAAAAAGATTATATAAAGTTATAGAAAAAATTATAAAAATCTTTAATATTTTTTTCTTAATTAATGCATAAAAATCATAGAATGCAGATTACTTAAAAATATGCCTGCCAATGTATGCCATATAAATAAAATAAATACAATATATTAAAATATAAATAAGCAAATTATAAAAAATGTATTTATTAATATTGTATTCAATGTCATACTAACATGTTAATTTGTTTGCTTTTTTTCAAAATTATAACGAATAATAGGACGTCCCGTCTCGGATTGTCAGATTATACGCTGAACAGGTGACCCTTTCGACTCAGCATTGAAACACAACCATTTTCGTGTTTCATGTTATGTGTTTATTACATAATTTTCCTTATAAATTTGTTTCATTATTGATTAAATTCTTATTTTTATTATTATTATTATTAATAAGAACTCACTAGTTTTGCCGTGGTAGCTGTCTATTACGGAATCCAATTCCGCGATGGCGTCTGACTCCGGCACCTGCAAACAATAACTACGTTAAAAATAATAAAATGTCGTTTTCTGCTGTTTATTAGTCTCGCTAAAAACAAAAAAAAACAGCTCGATTGATTTGCCAAATTTTTGTGTTATTATATTAGTAGTTCGGGGATGCTAGTAAAAAGAAATTCAGAAAAAAATATTTTGACAGAGCTATGGTATAAAAACAAACATTTTTTTTCGAACGATACCGCGAGCAACTGTTAGTTTTCAATAGAGAGTTATAATTACTACGTCAAAGGACAATGCCTATTTTTATATGGCCAACCGTACCAAGCTGCATCAAATACAAACATGTTTTTGGAGACTTGACTTAGTATATTAATTACTACAGAAGTTTTTTTTTTTTCATAAAGAAAACCCGCGTTTCAAAGATATTTTATAAATTCGAAAAATTGATATAAAGAAAATAGCTTTTACTTGATTCTACATCCCTATGATAGATGTCATGTCGTGTCATAGGGATGTAGAACACTAATTTAAATTAATTATATTCCCTGTTTAAAAATCAAATCCATGAAGCGTAATGTCGCAAGACATTATGAAAATAATTAATAAATAATTTTTATCTTGATGCATGAGAATTTTTGGTACCACTTTTGGGCATTGTCCTTTGTACGAAATACAGTGTTGCGATCCTTTAGTCGATTACCCTTAAATCAGACTTGCCTTGCTTTGTTTTTCCTTGGTTTTAGTGCGGCCTGTGACTGCCTCGATTTTGCCGCGTATCATGTCCCATGTGCCTGAAATTAAAAACAAAAACAATCTAGTTACACACAATTATTTGAGAAATATTCTCAACGTTCAAATATTTTCCTAGATTTCAAAGTTGCTAAATCTCCATAAAGTGGACAAAATTTAGATTTTTTCGAGAGATTTGTGGTGAAAACTGAATTTATAATAAAATCGACATAATAAAAAAAAGTCCTCCTGACCAAATTCCGGTCACGGCGTCAATCTACTCGCCGAACACTAAACTGCGCAGAAGATATGATAGTGCACAAATGTAAGCGCAAACACGGATGCACTCTCTGTTCCTCAACTCTTAAAGCCCGATGGGACGGATATCTGACACAACCGGGCACAGGATCGACTTTTTACGTGTTCATCCGAAGCATGGATAACCTTTTTTGTCAGAAAATCGGGTGATCACCCCGCAATGGCCTAATACAACCAAGAATCTACAACACAAAGCTAGCTAATACCATATATCGTTGAAATCAACTAAGTCAGAAATTCTTTGGATTTTTTCCCTTTTAAAACTCAACTTTCCGAATCTTTCAACTATTGGTATTTTACTCGTACAATATAGATAAGTAATGAGGGAGTATTACCCCTCTCCTGGTGGATTTTGCCGTGGCTGCCGGCCGCCACGTGGTACACGTAGCGCCGCTCGAAGTCGGCCACGCTGTGCTCGATCTGCACCTGCAAATTATTATTTATGGAAAGGAAGACAAACGAGCAGGCGGTTAACCCGATGGTAAGCCATCCCGTCGCCCATAAACACACGCAACATCCGGAGAATTGCGAGTGCGTTGTCAACCTGGGAAATTGGATAGAAAAGGTTTATTGGATAGGATGGATATGGATTAGGGATTTGGAGTAGGGATAGATTCCTTTTCCCTCCAAATCCCCATCCATCCTTTCCAATAAGCTTATCTTATCTAATTTCCTAGGCGGAAAATGCACTCGCGACTCTCCGGATGTTGCGTTTGCCACAATGCTGTTTTTTTTTATTGCATTAACATAGAACTTTGATTTTGTTACAGCTTAACGGTATGATAGTAGCCTGAGTATTTGATATGAATTTCAATTTAAGCCCTATACGCGTTCACGAGGAAAAGGGAGTAAGTTGAAAATTATTAAAAAAATTATACAACGTAATTAAACATTTATACTTTTCGCTATTTTTCCTTTATCTGTGCTATGAGATAGCTTCGTACTAAATTTCATGATTCTGAGTTTCGTCGAGAGTTTCGTTTAAAAGTAGAAAATTTGCAGCATAAACGGCTGTATCTTTTGATTGCGTTAGCTTAGAAGTTTGATTTTTTTACAACTCTAAGTGATAATAGATTTAAGTATTTTGTATAAATTTCAAGTATATATACTTTAACGCGTTCCTGAGAAAAAGGTTCTTGAGTATCTGTCCAGAATTGACAGAACAAAGTGATCCTATAAGGGTTCCGTATTTTTCTTTCGCGGTACGGAACCCTAAAAATGATATCATCAGAAACTAAATTATTCTAATATAACATTACCTATCCGTATGAAACATTTCAGATCAAGTTATTTGTGTTTGTTTTCTTTTTTTTTTATCTTGAATCATAAGAGACTATACGCACCTTGGGATCGGGGGGCGGCAGGAACTGCGCGCAGGGCTCGGTAGTCTGCGACGAGAAGTTCACCATCTTGTCGCAGTACGAGTGCTCGTAGGGGGGCAGCCTGAGGAAGTAACCTTATACCTTATTACTATGGAAACTAATATAACAAATAAATAACTCACGTAATCAATCAGACCATACAATAATGCAATAAGTAAATTAATACATAAGAGAAAAATAAGAAAATAATGTATGAATAAATACTCAATTAAATCGCAAACCAGTTAACACCATTTGATTAATTTTTTCAACAAAAAATTTTAATATTATTCAAACGATATACGAAAAACAATCAAATTCAAAGTATACAGAAACCAGACAAGTTTTCGAATAAGGATGTACTCAATTGTGATAACATTTTAGTTTTTAAATTGTTGCAAATCATGTCTACGGGAACTCTACGTTTTTGACCAAAGTGGAGTTATCTGGTTTGCGAATTAAAGTATCAATATGAAAAAAATAATAAACAAAAACAATCCAAAAAAAAACAAAACATCTTTATTTTTCCAACTCCCAAAATATTACAGCATACAAGTGTAAACTGAAATAGAGCTGCAGTCTTTTTTTAAACCTAAGGAGTAAAAATTAATGTTGCATCTTCATACACCTCTAGCTGTACTAATCAGAACGCTTGGCAATGTAGGTATAAACACCCAAATCCACCTAAAAATATAATATGCTTGAATTGTGATTTCACAATGATATTTATCACACTTATTCCAATTTTTTTTTCGACCCTAAATATGTAATACCCAATAATTATACGAAAATACCTATTCTTTTTCTTTTACAAACACGAGCAGACGGTTCACCTGATGGTAAACGATACCGTCGCACATACACAGACGCAACATCCGAAGAGTTGCGTGTGCGTTGTCAACGTGGGGGAAAAAAGAGAGAATAGGTTTACTGGAAAGGATGGGTAGGGATTAAGGATTTAGAGGGAAAAGGAATGGGAAAAGAGAGGGGTAGACATGGCCATCCGGCATGCGCAATAGTCATGCATATTTTATTTTATGCCGATTTTGTAAAGGACGGTGGTATTTCCACGGGCGAGCGCGGCCGTAAATGTTCAGCAAAATTGCATTCTACATCACTATGACAGATTGTGTAAACGTCACATATGTAAAGCAAAATTCATACTATTTTACTTTAAACTGAAGCATAATGTCGCAATAAATTGTGGAAATAATTACTATATAATTTTGATCTGGAAGCACAAGAATTGTTGGTACCACAATCGAGTGCCGAGTTCTCTACTTTAATATCGTTGGTGACTCGCCGATCAAGCCGTATATTACACTATCAGGCGCAAAGAATTTATACACCAATCACATTGTAGCTATACAAAGACACTGGCATAACATCGGCAAGCAGTTAAGCAAACATTCTTACATCTTAAGTGTAATATGAAGAGATGACAAACAGTTTATTTGTAAACAAAAAAACGTTGAAATCTGATGAGGTTTGTTTGTTTTTCGCAAAACAGATCGCGTGCTATAAGAATGCAACGTTACGTAAATATTGTACTCCACTCCACGTGGAGAAATGGTAGCGATGGCGTATAGAAATATCCTTAAACGAATTTGGCAAGAGACCAAAACTCACGGGTTTAGCTACCCGGTAGGCGAACCAACTTCGCAGCAATTCTACCAATGTAGTCTGATGTCATATTGCTGCTGCAAGAATTTTCTTTTGAAGGACCTGGAGGCAGTCATACTTATTTTTCAGGGCACTGTTATTTACATTGTGAGACGCCGCCACCATGGCCCAGACTCGAGAGCACTCGGGCTTATTAAGGAAGGCTCAAAGTTATACTTCTTTTTCAGGGAACTGATATTTGTATTGTGAGACGCCGCCGCCGTGGCCTCGGCACACGACCTCGAGGGCACACGGGCTTATTACGACAGACTATCTTGCAGGAGCGACAGAACTGAGGTTTTAGCTTACCGCCGCCGATGACAGAGGCTGGAATATATAATTCCATACCCTAAATAACCACATCGACAACAAACAGATAGAATCAGCGACAGTGCTCGGATCATTTAGTGTGAAGCAAATCTACTTCCACTGGTAGGATGATTAGAAGGACCGCATTCCATCCCAATCTGCTGACATTTCTCTCTGCATACAGCAATGGTCACCTGGTAGTAGCTTCACTCGGGATCAAACAATGATCAGAAGATCCTAGAGGACCATCGTCGAAAATCTTATAATTATTCAGGTGAGTTGTCAGCAGAAGGTCCAACAGTAAATGTATATGATCTAACATGTCTGGAATCTGCATAGAAGTAACCATCTGACTCAGATCATATGCTACGGCAAAGTTGTGAACAAATGTCCCCGCATGTACGTGAGCCGAGTAAGTGTGCAGTGGTACGTGAACAGAGCCATTCGGCATAGTGGACTTTAAAATCACTAAGAATCACGATCTCTGCGGAGGGGATCTGCCGCAGCACGGAGGCTGCAGACATTTGGACGTGGTCAATAAGTCGGTCTGTTGCGGCATCACGGCTATGGGACCTGTATAGACACGAGCCAGCCATGACGTGGACCTTCCAGCTCGCCGAGACGTCGAGAACAGACATCCTCCCTGACGTAGACACATATTCTGGCCCAGGGCAAAAATGAGTGTTTTAGCTTGTACCCCAGGTAACTAAAATAGGTGTCGGACGAAGAGGATATTCGGGTCTCGGTAAGAAGGAACAAGGCAGGCTTTACAGTCTCAAGATGATGTAATAGATAGCAATTAACCCCTTTATGTGACAGAAGTCTACAGCAAGAGTGGTAGTGGGCGCCGAACAGTGTTTGCTTTGTTTGTCTCGGAAAGGAAGAAAGAGCGGTAAGGTGCTCCCCTAGAATACCACCCTTGCTCAGGCGATGTCACGGTATCTGATCGTCGATGCTCAGTGGAGGATTGTTCATAACTTGTGGTACCCTCTGGGGTAATCGATGTTTTACTAAAGCTTTTATTGGGAGGGATGGGCAACCGACCAACCAATCAGCCCAATGCAAGATCTTTCAATGAAGTCCTACCTCACGCCTGTATCCTGTGCCCTATACATCTAAGGTTGAAACTCGCCCGTTCCTAATATATAAGGCAATATAACCTCTATCCCTATACTTGTAAAGTGCAAACTCGCCTGTTCCGGGGGTCGCAGCACGGGTAAAGCGGCCGCAGCACCGTCAGCAAGACGGAGTCGTACTGGCAGTCGTTCAACATCGCCATGGCCTCCGACACGCTCTTCACCCCGTCCAGCGAACGGTTGTTTATCTGTGGTACAAATATTTTTATTATGCAATGCCCATAACTCATTTAATAAACATGAAATTTGAATAGATTTTTTTTTGAAAAATGGTGCTTTTAATATGTTTAAATTTCCTATGTTAAAGATAAATGTTTAATCATTAAATATCATATCAGTTTGTACTTGTATGTGACACCCGCTTTAAGGCCTGCTAATGTTCTGCTTGCATACAAAATGTTCCACAAGGCGCACACGTTCAGTTTGTTTCCTTAGACCAACCCCTCGTTTTTTTTTGTATGCAATCCATGCCGCTTTTTGAATTCCCCATTAAGAAATCAACCATAAGTGTGCGGCTGGCCTTAAGATGGATTTATTCTTAATACATCGCCGTTTGGAGGCATTTTAATAGTTTTTTATACACTTACGCTGACAACGCGATCGCCGACGTATATGTTGCCTTCTTTGGCCGCGGCACTACCGCACGCTATTTTGCTGACGAAAATACCTGCGACAAAAATAAAAGGATAACATAGGTTAATAGTAGGTTTTATAGAATATATTGAATAAGTGTTTTTAATCTTATATTTATATTTTTTCATTAAAGAGGTAAGATAAATAAAACAAAATAAAGAGTATAAGAGACGGGAGGTAACAAGGTTTAAGGAAATGGATTAGTTATAATGTTAGTCTATATAGTTTCTGGAGTAACAGTATTCAGTAGTCTATATAGTTTCTGGAGTATCATGGAAATAACTATGATAAAAATCAAGAGAAATAAAAAAGAAGGAAAAAACGAGATGGTGAGGGGTTTTTGGTCAATTGTACTATTTAAGCTACGCATGCACGTGTAGTTAATATTAAATTGAATCGAATGGTAGACAGTATTTAGAGTACAGTAACATGTGTATATGATACATTCAAGTTTCGTAGTTTCAATTGGTCAATCAATTCAACAATCAATTCAACAATAAATTATTCATTTATTGTTCAGTCATAGGTGTACATAAGCTGTCAGTACATGGTATAATATTCCGCTACATCTTGCCGGTTAGGCGTACAATGTTTTTCGGATTATTATTAATAGGTATTAACACATATAGGTATTAACATGTCGATTAAATTTTAAAATTTAATAAAGAAACGAAAACAATGTCAAATTTACTATTCTGAAAGTATTTTTGATTTATTGCGGGTACAGATTTATTAATAAAGCATTAAAATTAAAAAAAATGTAATATATAATAAAATAAATGTTTAAATCTTGTCACCAAAACATTCACTAAAATTGTAGTTCTTACCAATTTCAACATTGGAATAAACATAGCAATCAGCGATCATAATAAAGGTTTGTATATCAGTAGACATATAATTGTATTTGTGTGAGCTGAGGTTTCACATTTAAGTTAATTTTTATTATGATGAAGCTAAATTAAGTTCAGTTGACGTTATATGTGCAAATTTTAAATAAAGATAAATTTATATAACAAATGAAACTAATGTATTTCATTAATCTCTGTTTTATTAATAGACAGGTTGGGAGGAAATGTCTGAGGAATAAATCCTTCTACAGATGTAATTTTGTGTAAAATTTAAAATAAACAATTAGATAAGAAATGAGGAGCTTAAGGGAGACTGTACTTACAACAGCCCAACGTAAGTTTACTAAAGAAAGAAATAGACTGTAAGAGATGACTGAGCGCATCCCAGAGCATAGCCTAATAAATAAAGAACAAAGACAAGACAACAAAGAGAGATTGTGATACAGCATATTGTGTTGTGAATCAATAAGTAAAGGCGAAGTAAAAAGTAAGGGAGATGGAGCGTTCCACGCGCACTGTGTTGCATTGCAACATTTCTTAAGCGGAAAATAGACATCGAGAGGAAGCCGGGGAGTCCGCCTTTATTATAAAGCGGAAGTGGAAGTGAGTGCACACATTGGCTGCATAGTGAAGGGTAGGTAGGGGAGAGCGCAACGCCTTTTAAATAGAAAAGGCATCAAGAGGAAGCAGGGGAGCAGTAGTCATACCGTGGTGCAGCGCCACGCCGCCCGCCAGGCGCACGAGGCGGCGCAGGTAGCGCGCGCGCTGCAGCCGCAGCAGCGCCGCGCCGCACGCCAGCGC
>JAOCPS010397241.1:0-12231 GCA_025505425.1 Graphium colonna | reverse complement strand
ATTTGTTCTGAAAACCATTCTTATGATACATCATTCTGTAGTCAACTGTAGCGAATATAACGAGTTACTTAAGAGTTATCTAAGACCAGAACGACTTTTGCAAAGCAGTTTAGCCCTTTTAAAGACCATTTTATTTATAATAGAGTACTCTGTTCTTGCCATATAAAGCGCTGTTCAGTCAGGGTTACGAAACTCGAGACTTCAAAGTGGCTAGCCTCTAACCTATGACTCTACAGAAAAAATACTATCCCATATATTGTGATATTTATTTACTGTAATATAATAATTGATTACTACAAGTATATCCTTATATTTATTAATAAAGTAACTATAACTATTATAAATATATTATTTTGCTTTAGCTGCTATCTTTATTTATTTCTTTCGTTTATCTTTACTTTATTTATTTCATATTATTATTATACAGCATTAATATTTTTAAAATAACTTGTGAATATGTAAAATGGAAATATTTGTATTTAGCGATGTTTCGACTGGCAAAAATATTTATAATCTTAATGACAATCGTATCTGGTAGCCACACGACAGGCTTTGCCTAGTGTGGTGCCAATGTACAATGTAATTGTAATTCTATATATTTCAATAAATTTATTTTTCATTTCATTTTCATGTGAGATTACTGGATGGTCATTCTTGTCACCTTCTTTTTCTAAGTTTGCCTCACACATCCTAAAAAGGTATACGTTTTCTTCTATTTTCGATTAGAGTTAAACATATATTTTTTTACGTAAATTAGCTAGTGTATAATGTTGAAAGCCTTTATATACAGGTAAAGACTACCTATCATTAACCTAAACACTGTATACTTTTGTTACCTTGGACTCTCATATTAATTTATATTTAATCTCTCCATGTTTAAAGTCAATCGATTAAATTAAAACTGAAGAACTTTTTGCTTTAAACTTAGGGAAGTTAATATGGTCCTAATTATTATAATATATTTTTAGAATATTCCAATATATAATAGTTCAAATGTAAATAGAGATGATGTGCATAAAACTAAATGTTTTTAACTTTGTTTATTTGTGTGCAGTATAAATTAATTCAATTATTATACTAAGACAACACACATACTACCATGAATTTTTTCCCATCTCATTGAAATGAGAACTTTGCATGTTTAAAAGGCTATTTCTCTACTACGCGAATTGAAAACTGTGACATTTACTTAAATTACATAAAACATTGTGAGACCTCCAATGATTATTAAAAGTGTGTACTTTAGTAATTGTAACGCGTGTCTGTCTTTGTAAATTTTATTTCAAGGAGTTCTTTTTCGTAGTTAAAACATTTATTAAGTGAGTATGGTATTTATGAATAAATTATTTTAAACGATTGAGCTCAACAATCTGATAACTCAACGGCAAGCATCAGAGCGTCGGAAGTAATTAGCTGAAAATAAAGGAACATTTCATCAGCAACTTATTCATAAAGGAGAGTTAAAGATTTATTTATATGTTTAATTTTTTTGGTCCAGGCGAAATGAAAATATAAATTTATATTTATATCAATATCTGGTATAATAAAAGAGTAAAAAAATAAAACACACACAAAATGAATTGAATAAAAAACGTAAATTAGGTAGGATATTCATTCTAACTATGCCACAGAGTTTGCGTGAGGCAAAACAAAACCTTATTTAAGTTTATTGTAATTAATATATAAAATGGTTTTTCATTTATCTGAAACATGAAACCATATCTTACGCAAGGGAAACGATGATGTAAATTCAAAAAGGCCTTTTGGCTTTGTATTATTTAGCTTCACGATGACTGCAAACAGCTAAAGTAATGTTACTAGCGTTTCATTACAGTCCAACGAAATCTCTGCAATAATGAGGGCTAGGCCTGAAAAATTCAGTCCTTTTTTTGGCCATAAACATAACGTAATTTTTGAATCACTACCACCTATTGTTAAATCTTGTAATATTACGTGAGGTTAAAATTGTACCTAAAATAAATCGTTGAATATTATTTAGTTAGTCTTTACACAAAAGATTAAACCAAGTTACAGCAGTCGTAGCTTAAAACATTAAGCGGCTCCTAAAGCCCGCTTATGCGGTACAGGACAACATTCCATCAAACTTTCAGACACAATTTTCCGTGATAGAGTTTCTATGCACATGAAGCTGAGAATGCGTACTCATTTGATGTAATATATGTGTATTATATCCTACAGTAAGAAAGAAATTCTTCTTCCTTACTTATATACTCCTTATATATTATAGGTATAAATAAGCAAGGGATACTTATGTATTTCTTATATATATAATTAATGATAACTTTATTAGATATTATCGTCTATAACATGTTCTTGACTTCATTGATAAATTTTGTGTCGTCCATTCTAATGTGGTAATAGACATCGATTGTGATGTTTAATGCCACATCAGAATCGATGTTATTTCCATGCGGTGTAAACCTATGACGATTGATGCTTCAAGAATTTAATTTTGCAAAAGTCCGTGAGTTACTAGTTTTTAATTTTTCTAACCTATTTACAATAAAGAGGATTTCTATTCAGTTGACTTTTTTAGGTTTTTTACCTAGAAATTATAACATTTATGATTCTATTTAAAATATATGAAAATACCCGAAATGATTTACTTTCAGATAAGTCCTATAGAAAACTTTCGAGGAGTTTTTTTTTTATAATAAAATAACCGCAAATGTTAAAGGTTTCACTTGTGTGGAGCGTTTGAAATCGTTTTTTTTATTTGTTCGGAAATACTAATCGAAAATCGAAACACTGCTGAAATTAATGTGAAAATAAAAAAAAAACTGTAAGGGTAGAATTTGAGATCTTTTTATACGAGGACGAATTTAGTACCTATACCTAACTTAGGTTTGATTGCAATGAACAGTGATGCCGAAATGCTTATAGTTCGGATTTTTGTGTGTTAGTATTTCTAAATTCTATGGGGAGCACAACAACAATTATAATTAATTTTCTTCATTAAGTTATGTCTTCGATATTATTCAAATTATTTAAAATTTCCTTAAAAACTTTTCTGGAAATATATATGTTTTTGTAAAGATAACACTTTAAAATAGATAAGTAATTTTAAAAGCACCATATGTTTTTAAAACCATGAATGTATGGAACATTTTATTTATTAAGACTTTTTTACATTTCGTTCGCAATGAGAAAAGAAAATATTTGATTTATAAAAATTTTACGCCATCTTACTCTTAGTCTTATAGTGATTTAATATTCTTTACGATTCGAATTTGAAATTTCTGATCCAGGTCGTTGAATTTTACAAAAAATGTTAATGAACATTATTCCGTGATGGAATAGAAAATATTATAAAGTCCATTACAGAAATAATATAAATTGAATATTGTGGTCTTCTGAACCACACCTGTTAAAACATTTTCTTTCATCTATTAGTAATAATATTCACATTTTCATGGCATATGTAAGTGTGAATCTGACTTTCCTAAATATCATTATAATACCTCATGTCCATTTTTTCAAATTATTATTATATATTTTTTTCATGTCGAACGTAGGTCAACACGACAAACTTAAACATAACTTATTTCTAGTTAAATGTGTTACCGAAAAATAAATTTAAAACAAACTTTTTGAGTAACGAAAGAATTTTAATTCTTTACGATGTAAGTCTAATAAGATAATATGCATTTACCGCCCTGATACAAAGCGTGGCCTAACGTAAATACCGGAATTAATCAACAGTCTAAACTTGAATAATCCCAGTATTTTTATCACAAGAATATATATAATACTGTTAATGATTCCAGGATAAGAGAGAAACGTAGTTTTGCTATAAAATTATTTTGCACTTGGTTTAGAATGTTCTAAGTACGGTACTTTCTTATGTCCATGTTTTGTCATGGGGGGTGGGGTTAGAGTTTAACGAAACTTTCGCATTATTTATTAATATTTTTCATTTTAAAAACTACCGTTATAAATAAGATAGTCAAGATTTTAAACAAGCGATTGCCTATTTATTAACTCACGGATATGGGTTTTGTTAACGTTAAATAACGGATTCAAAGCTAATGATGCGCATCTGAGTGTACCTTAGTAAGATAAACCTTGCATTATTGGTATAATTTTGTAATGTTCGGAATATATAAAGACATTTTGATTTTACTTTAATATTTTTTGGGAATTAGTTTAAACAATTTTCTGGGTATTGGTGTACGTATTCTAATAAAATTCTCGTAACGCAGTGAAAATTCAGAAGTAAATTGAATTAATGACTTATTTCTTTAATATTATGATAAAACATGTTTCTTTATAAAAATTATTTTACGTGAAGGTTCGCTAAACAAACTTTTCAGTTAATTTGATTAAAAATAAGCTAATTAACCGATTTTACTGAAAATCTCATGGAATCTTCTTATAAATATATCCTTTTTGATAAAAAAATATTGGGTTGATATATTGATAACTTACGGTGAAATCATCAAATGTACGCCAAAAAAAACAGACACTCAAATTTAAAACAAAAATGGGTTGAAGAATTAACAATGTCTCTTAAACAAATTCTTAACGTTCCATTGACTCAACTCTTTTAAGTGCAACTTTCATGATGTAAAATAATAATTTTGTTGGATGTGAGGCCTAGACACCGACTTTAAGAGAGAAAGGTTAACTTCTGATTACCAAAAGCAAGATATTAAGATAAAATAAAGGGCCAGAACAAGCAAACAACGGAACGTGGTGAATAAGGAAGAATACAGATATTAAGAAACTGGTGGACAAGCCAAACATTATTGGAGAGATGAAAGCTTACAGCCTCTGTTAGCTTGGCCATTTTTTTGAAAAGAACGATGAAGCAAGAAATGTCAACTGTAAAATATCAACGTGCATACTTGGGTAGGCCAAGTGCTCGACGATCTGTTGGTCATCTCAGAAATCGCTGAATAGTTGAGCTGGAAAAAGGCCTAAGCGAACTCCGAGTCCAGGACTGGGTCTAATAGTAATAGTTACAATTGACAGCAGCTGAAGGACGAGATCTAAGGTCATCTCTTTTTTGGTCTAGACTTTGAATTGGTACGTAGATCTGTCATCTACGTGCCAATTCAAAGTCATCGACTTTTCTACATACCACGATGCGCCATTCCTCTCGATTTTCTGCCATTTCTTCCCATTTAGAGGGTTCAATATCGCATCTTTTGAGATGTCTTTTCAGAACACCTTTGTACCTGATAGATACTGGCCACCGCATTTACCCTTACCATTTTGGAGTTCTGAAAAGAAGATCATTTTAGCTATTCTTTCTTCTGTCATTCGGAACACGTGCCCACACAACCGAAGTTGTCGCCACATGAGATAGGCCCCAATACCACTTACGTTGGCCTTTTGCAGCTTCAGTGTTTCGCACTCGATCGGAGCAGCGGATGTTTAATATTTTCCATAAACATTTGTGATGGAATTGATCAAGAGTGCGGATATGGTGTCGATAAATACACCATGTCTCGGATGAGTACAATAAGGTGCGCAGAACTGTCGCTATGTACACTGATACTTTAGTTTATAACTTTAGATCATGCGAGCAGAAAACCTTGCGACTCACTTTGCCGAATGATGCGGCTGCAGCTCCGATTCTAGTGTTAATCTCTGAGTCGAGGACGCACTTAGCTGTCTTAGTGTTCTACAGGTACCGAAACTTATGTACTTGCTTGAGCTCATCATCTTACAGCCTTATGGCTAGTTTTTCTTGGCCAAAAGCGTCCAAAGGCATGACTTCCGTATTCTTTACGTTGAATTTAAGACCAAACTTTTGATTAGCCTTAGCAAACACAGATATTAGCTGCTGCAATTCATCAGGGGATTCTGCGACGAAACACAAGTCATATTTCCGTTACTAAAGCAATATTTCCGTTACTAAAGCAATATTTCCGTTACTAAAGCGTACGATATTTTTGTTCGAGTTCGAAGTCGACCTAGATTAAATAGCTATCCATCTGTCCGATATTGGATGTGAATTCCTACAGGCCACAGTTGTGCAACTTCACGCATGACTGCTGCAAAGTATGTTTCACCCTACGGGTAACGGGTAAGAAATCAGACAGTTCAATGTCAACCCTAACACAGCAAGTCATACCGGCATGAAAACGTCTCACTAACCTTATAAACTTCGCCGTACAACTCAGTTTTTTCAGTACATAGTCTCGTGACATACTGTCAAATGCTTTCTCTAGGTCAACAAAGCACAATTACAAACGTTGACTTTGCTCTCGGCTTTTTTCCTGTAGTTGATGTATTGAAAAAATTGCTCCACAGGTGCCATGGTCAAGCCGGAAACCAAACTGGGTTTCAGGGAGAATTTTCTGGGACAATGACTTCAGGCGGTTAACAAACACACGGGCAAAGATCTTACCAGAAGCCGTTAGCAGCGAGATACCGTGGTAAGATCCGCATTCGGAGCGATCCCCCTTATTTTTGAAAAGAGCGCTTATACAAGAAACTTTAAAATCTCCCGGAATTTATTCTTCTTCCCACATCCAAACAAATAGTTTCCATACCTGAACGTGCTACTCTTCACCACCATACTTCAGCAACTCACCCGGCATGCAATCAATGCCGACTGCCCGGTTGTTTTGTTATTGTCTAATGACAGAAGAAACCTCATCCAGAGTCAACGGAAAATCCAACTCCCTTGGAAGTCTCTTGATATGCTGCAGATCTACTAACCGATTAAAATTTAGTAGATTGTTTAAATATTCAGCCCATCTCTTTAATACATCCTCCTTGGTCGCCAGAAGACTTTTGCTATCGTTTGACTTGAGTGGTGCTCTAACATAATGATTGATGATGGTTGACCCACCAATTTACGGATCTGAGAGTAGAATTCTCCAAGCTGATTAGTGTCATGCAGCCATTTTTTCTTCGCCACCATGCATCCTTCATTCGACGACAGAGTTTTCTTAGTTTCTGACCACTCGTCCGAATATCAGCGCTCTTTTGTTTATTGCCATGCAACTGTCGTAATGCCATGCAGTGTTTCTTAAATGCTGCTGACAGGATTGTATCGTTCTCATCAAACCAGTCCTCGTTTTTGTGAACTTTCAAACCTAAAGTTGTTTTCGTTGTTTTTATGAGACGAGACGCCAGAGCCTGCCAGGTATCTAGAATATCACCAGTATAGTAGTTCTGCTTTGGCAACACAAGGTTATTTATATATTTTTCTCTGACCTATTTATCTTTCAGTCTCTCAATGTTTAGATACGCTGACTTTAAAATTTGAGATCTCCGAGGTGGACGGAGGTAGATTTAATTTTATAAGGACTAGACGGTGGTCAGTCCAACAATGTGCTTCGCGCATAACGCGCGTTACTTGCACCTCTGCAATATCACGTTGCCTGATAATTGCATAGTCGATGAGAGCCTTTATACTTTAATACCAGTGTTTTGATCTTGGATGCATCCATGACGTCTTGTGCTTTGTAGGTAATCGAAACATGGTGTTCGTTATTACGAGTTGGAATTGAGCACAGAGAGATAACAGCAGCTGCCGGTTACTATTCATATTACCGACGCCATGTCTGCCGAGAATCTTAGGCCAAGCCTCGAAATCTCGTCCAACTCTGGCATTAAAGTCCCCCAGTGACCGAATTTTTTCATTGGGACGTATGCGGGTGAGGCAAAGTGAGAGCGCCTCATAAAATTGGTCCTTGATTTCATTGGACTTGTCCATCGTCGGAGTGTAAACGCTCAGGACATTTAAAACATTGCTATGTTACAGGTGAGGGCGTAGCGTGGTAAGGCGGTCGGAGATATGAAAAGGATACTCCGCAACCCGTCCTGCTAAGGTATTTTTGACCGCAAATCCAACTCCTTATCGCCTAGGCTCAGCCGAAGCAGTCCCTTTCCAGAAGAACAATTTTTTTTTTAATTTACATATAGAAAATATAAATAGTACATTAAACATCCACATATAAGAAGATAATAGTTTATGGGAGTACACGTATACATGCTCATTTGATGCACTTCTATGGCCACGCTCATCCTAGAAAGTACCAACGCCCTTTGTAAATTCAGCATAAAATAAAGTTTGCATGATTTTTGGGGTTCCCGGATCACCATGTCTACCTTTTTCTTTTCCCACTCCTTTACTCTCCAAATCCTTAAACCCGACCCATCCTATCCAGTAAATCTATTCTATCCAATTTTTCAGGTTGACAACGCACTCGTGACTCTCTAGAAGTTGCGTGTGTCTACTCGTTTATCTTTCTTTCTATAAAAAGAAAATACATCATGCATTTATCATTGCAAAATGCAGATACAAAACATCCTAGAACAGCCGCCGCATTATGTCATAGTATGCACTCATTTCCTTAAATTGAAGCAATGATAAGTTTTCCTACGATATATATTGTTTCGTACAAGTTTCATTTCACAGAAAATTACAAAAATCGACTTCAGATGCCCTAAAAGGTGTACTTCCAAAATATTTGTTCTCCGTTAGTTTTTTGTAAAAAAACGAACTACTGAACCGATTTTTATAAAAAATATATTGCGAGGCAATTTTGCAAGTAAATCCTATCAGATAAAAAAATAATTTTTCAATTTTTTTGTTTTGATTTAATAAACATAATAAACCTTTTTTTTTAAACTATGGGATTATCTACCAAGAATTTTCTATAATTTAAAAAAAGATTTTTTTTAATTGTTTCACAAATTACCCAATTAAAAAAAATCTTTCTTTATATTATAGAAAATTCCGCCGAAAAAAATTAAAAGGCCGCCAAAGCCACCGAAAGAAATTTAAAGCGGTTTATGTGAAACTTTCACATACACCGCTTTTATTTTTTTCTGGTGACCGCTTGGCATAGTTGCGAAGCCGTTGGCTTCGGCGTTACTGGTCGTAAGTTCGATTTCCACCCGGAACGTATGCCAAATGCATACACATTGTATGGCCTACAAATAATTGTTTCGGATCTGAGTGATTGTGCATGTGCAATTCATGTTTGTAGAAAGTCCTTGCATCACAACCCATCGACCTTATAGGTGGAACAGCGTTAAAAAAATATAAAAACTAAATTGTTTTGATCTCAATGTACTCGTATGTAACATCTGACGATTTTTATTCATATCCTCATCATAGTTTTCATAATCGAATTAATTGATCTTCTTTCTACCGTATTAGTGATTATTTTTGACGTAGTGACATAATCCAAATGTAATGTTTGTTACCTTTTTTTAATTGTGACAAGTTAACTACTATAAAATATTCATTGAAATTATATGGATGGTCTACACTCTACAGTTTATTCAACCGCACGGGGAGGAGACGGTAAAATAGTCTCATCGGGAATTTAACGATTGTTTTTGTATTTATCTGTCCTTATAATACATTTTTACACAGGAAGTAATATTATCCAATTCAAAATGCGGTCACGATGGTCTTAACTTCAGCTGAACAAACATTTTTACAATGATACCGCAGTAAAGCGCTTCCTTTGGAGGCAGTGATGTTTTTTGTACCGCTTAAATAAATCGTCTTACAAGCAGTAAGTCGAAAAATCGATATTCCCATCCCCAATAAAGGTGGAACAATCTCGACATTATCGACAACGTCCGATTACGGCTTAGGAAACTCACCCGTACTCAGATTTACATAATAGGGATGCGCCCTTTAAAAAAAGATCGAGCTGCCGATTATATTAGCATATAGATTGTTTTATAAAGGGCAACACAATCAATCAAGTGAGGCATTTTAGTTCCCTTTTTGTATATTTGCCATTTTTAACCGATTTAAAAAACTAGAATTATACTTAGAAGCCATTAATACAAGTGTATTTTCACAGAAAATTACAAAAATCAACTTCAAAGGCCTTAACAGTGTACTTTTGAGACAAAAGTATAAAATACTTCTTCGTTATGTTGATTTTAAAAACAAACTGCTAACCCGTTTTTATATAAAAAAAAGGTAGGACCATTGTGGACGTGCACCCTATCAGATAAAAACATTTTTTTAAATCAGTTCATAACTCGCGGCGATATGTGCGAACATTCCTAATTTTTTTTTAATTTTTATTTAAAAAAAAATACAAAAATAAAACCAGTTTTTTAAAAACTATATGGGATTATGTACGAAGAATTCTCTATATATTCATTTAAATTGGTTCATTAATGTCGGAGATATATGCGAATATACATGAAAAAAACTGAAATCGGAATTGAGAACCTTCCTCCTTTTTTCAACTCAGTTAAAAACCTATGTTCTACACGTAAGATAAAATAAGCATTACAATTAAAGTGAAACATAACTCTATTTGTAATTTTCAGTGAAAATAAACTTGTGCAAATCAACATCCGTAGGAAAAACGGTTACTATGATTGCTTTTCTTTTCGAGGATATGAGTGCATAATTTGACATTGTGCCGTCTAGAATTTATGACATGTCAGTTGTATATGATGAATTTTTTTGTTGTACGTAGAGAAAATGCAGACAACGCATACCCGTCTCGCAAGACGGGTTATGTCGGATTCTCACAGACAAGAGCAAGTGCCAACGTGCCCTCTTGATTGCTGGAGCCAGGGGATAGTTCAGGGCCACCTGACCCCGCAACCCCTCCAGCACTCATAGGTGGACTCCATGAGCCCACCTCGAGGGGCTCCCTCAGCCGACTGTTGCACGCCGGTCGGCCATTTTCACCGCGTGTTGCACCAACCACGGCTACTACCCCCCCCCCCCCCCGCCACGACATTGAGCATATATCACCCCCTCCGACCCGGTTGGAGTACTCCCATAAACTATTTTATATTACATTGAATAGTTATTATATTTTCTATAAACATTGCAATGTTTTTATTTTTTATAAACATTTTTTAATTTCTTTAAACATTAATCTTGCACATTTATTTAAATCTTGTGATTTGAACAGAACACTAAGAAAAAATTAAATACTAAAATAATAGAGAGATAAATTAAATGTTCTTTTTACTTTTTGATTCAGTATTGTTGTCTTGAGTCCAGAATACCATATCGTTATACATTTGTTTTAGAGATATTATAGTTGTATGAGTTGAACGAAGGGACTTAAGTGTAAAATTTCACACGAAAGAACTAAATCTAACAAGCACTCTATAAAAATAAAATAAGAAAGCAAATGCACCTAGTTTCTCCAGATTACGTAAATTTCCTAGCCGTAACTGACTTCCGGGACGCTGTTATAGGAGTTTGCGCGTAATAAAAATAACCCAATACGAACTTCTGCTTGGCAGGCAACAAAGAAAACTCAAGTTATTCAGAAGACGATATTCGGTGGAACGAAAAAGCAAACGCACATAATGGAATTAGTTTTTGGCTACATACAACAGAAACCTGTACAAAATCGTATTAATACTTTAAAAAAGTGTTTAATAAATTAATAAATTTAATTATGATGTAGATATAGTGATACTTAATGATGATCTTTTGGATATTATGACCTAAGTTATTGTTAATATATTCTTTTCTCATTTTATTGATTTAAAAAAAATATAGTAAGTCCATATGTATACCATATTTGCATGCTATATTTAAATTTTGTCATATAAGAACAATATTAAACCAATATTTGTGGATTCGGCAATCAAAATGGAAAACATAGGTTATTAATTACGCCATTATATTAAATAGTTATTTAATACAAATTAGCAAACATACATTTCCCGCCATATTACATTTTACTGCATAACGTAATGCTTTTCTTGTGACATTTCAACAATAGGTTTATATAGTTTTAATTAAGGATTTTTTTAATTAAGGAAGGTGCATTGAAATTACAAACTCCAAAGTGGTTTTTATTAAATACAATAAATATAAATTTTTGTATATTAATTATATTAATAATATGTAAGAATAAACTAGCATAATATTCTCTCAGTTATTTTTATGAAAAAAAAAACAAACTACGGAACCGAGAAGTTTCGAAAGAACACTTTTAAGGCGTTTGAAGTCGGTTTTTGTAATTATCTGTGAATGTGAACGTGTGTTTTAAATCGGTTAAAAATGGCAAATATAAAAAAAAGGGAACTAAAATGCCTCGCTTGATTGATTGTGTTGCCCTATACAAAACAATCTATATGCTAATATAATCGGCAGCTCGATCTTTTTTTAAAGGGCGCATCCCTATTATGTAAATTATTATATTTATTAAAAAAAAAATTCTAGGTGGTAGAGCATAACACCCTTTCACAGCTTTTGCTGCACTTTTACGGCCACGCTCGTCCGGGGAAGTACCA
>JAOCPS010397130.1:0-12232 GCA_025505425.1 Graphium colonna | reverse complement strand
TTTTTCGCGGAATATTGCTAATTAAACAGCCTTATAGAATTGTATACAATGGATTTCCGCAAAGTAACGCCTGATTCTATTAATTATTTTGAAGTATGTTAAAATGATGTCCTATTCTACGGCCTTTTGCATGATTTTTTTACACTTAACAGTATAAAATATAATATTGCATGAACTTTGATTCTGGCTAACATAACTAGCGTACATGAACGTCATATTTTTAACGATTGCCTTTCAAAAGCCGAAAAAAAAAAGATCTTCCAATCAGCATGCATTCGAGTAGCATACTTTAAGTTTAATAATTAAGTATAATGAGTAGACTTGTTTTCCATTCACCAGTTGAAAAACTGAACCGTATAATATGTGGCATTTTCTTTGTTTGTTGTAGTTACATTCAATTTTATTTCAAATTCCATTTACATGAGTTTCTACGTCGCTTTAATGTTGCGGTGCCATTACATATGTAGAGGGGAGTAACAGCAAACACTAAAGAAGACCCTTTTTGCTCCAACATATCCGATGTAACGAGAATGCGCCATGTGCGGCGAGCTTGTGCATTTCTGGACAAAATGAATTTCGGCGTGGCAAAATCTTGGTGCGCTAGGTTTTTGTAAGCTTGTAACTTATACTTGTCTCTACATTTCCCTAAAATAATTAAATACTTCATATTGTTACAAAAACTACAAATTCGTGTTAAAATTATATATAAATTGGGAATAAAAATATCTGTTGAAAATTATTTTATGTCAAAATTTTTGGTAGCGCCGATTTGTTTAGTGTCAGGTTCTAACTTATTCTTAAGTCAAAGTGTATGAATAAAATTTGCATGAAATTGTATGCTCTACAGTTTCATAGACGTTATTTTAGGTGTAGAAACCAAGAGAATCACATAAAACTATTTTAGGGACCTTGAATATTTTTCGACTTAGAGACACTGTATACACTTTTAAGACGCCTTTCAGAACACCAGCATGAAGGTGTGAAGAGAGAGAGATCATTCCGAGGTTAATCGATAACTTGACTGAACTAAGAACTGACTGAAAAGTATTAAGTATCAAGTTACTTATAACGTATTTTTTTCATTGACCAAAAAACCTGGTTGAAGTCTGGACTGTCGTGTAAATAGGTAAGATATATCTTACAGATGAAAAAGTTTGTATGTTTGGATGCTTGTATCTTCTAACAAAATTATCTAGATTAACATATAAGATAGATTTTGGACTAATCACAAATAAATAAATGTGAGTTAGTTACGTGGTGAGTTACCTTCAAACATTCAAGGACGTTATATGTGAGGATCATATGTGAATTATAAATGTTATATTAATTGACCACTAAGTAAAAGTAATCAAAAGTATAGTAATTATTTACGAAACCCATGTACATCCTTGCGAACACGGCACGGGTCAATGAAATGCGCCGTCTGGCCATATGTTACACTCACACACAATTATATATATATATATATATATATATATATATATATATACATACATATAGTCAGCTGGCGCAGTTCATGAATAAAATGACAATAGAGTACCAAGCGCTATTCTAATAATAAATTGGTGACTCACACCGTATAAATAACCTTAATTTAAGAAATTTTGTGGTATTTTATGGTAAGAATTTCAGGACGATCCATGTGTACAATAAATACTTTGAGTATAAATACATAATAATTAAATCAGATCTTTCGAATACTAACGAATAGGTGAGATTACTAGGGAATTGTGTAGGGGGTTGAATGGCATTCGGCTCAAATAATTTGTAAGAAGGCTGAACGTCGAATGGAGGCGCGCTGATGGAATTGCCGTAGCATTCGAGTACAAATCACGAAACATTCCAATCTCTCCGGTTAATTGAATCCTGTAGCCTCCATTAAGGTGGGGGGGATCACAAAAGAACTTTTATAAAGGGAAACGTTCGGAAAACCGCAAATTCGGGGTTCGGACCGAGTGATTACCTGGGCCGCCAACTTGGCTTTCACACTCGAAACAATGTTGCTAGCACATAAATCCTAAGGTTCACTTCTCTGAATATAAGATGTTTTACCGCAGCACTTAACGTTTTACGAACTTCCCTCGAATAGCTCACATGTACGAAAATGGGGAAATTGTCTTGAAGTACAAAAGTTTTTAAGTAAAAACGCATTATCAACGATGGTTTAGACATGAACACCTGGAACACCTGATGGTTTTTTTTAGTTATCAACAAAAGAGAGTAAAATTGTGTTTTTGAATTTCTATTAATGCTAAAACACAATTTTACTCTGTTTTGTGGTAGTATCTTTTCGGATGACCAAACTGATATGCAAGTTTGTTTAATTTAAGATGTTAGTGACACATAACACAGAACAATAGAAAACAGTAAACAAACATATTGTCTGTTTACTGTTTTCCATTATATTTTAGTAAAAACGCCGTTTGTAGACAAACCACACCCGTAGTAATTTTAAGTGGCGATTTTGGTTTGAAATCTGCTCTAGAGCTATATTAAAAGTTACTTTAGAAAAATCGTCAATTTTGCTAGGAATGGAAAGTATAGGAGGGCAATATTCAACGTAGTTTGATATTCAGGATTCCAATAAGAGGACCAAAAGAGATATGGGCGGTGCAAATAAAGACGGTGCCTTAGTCATCCATTCGGAATATTGTAATAGACTTGGAACGCTTTGAACGCCGATTTTGTTCGACTTTTCGACGTTAGTAATGATGTTGGCAAATCATGAAAATGAATCGTACCGACAGTAAAAACAAACGGTGATGTTATAAGAATTCTTATAAAAGTAGAATAGACTTCGTTTCAAAATATCGTCGATTAGATTTGTTGCTATTATAAGTATGTGATAGGACTGTGCGTTTCTGCACGTAAAATTTAAGTCTGTAGAAAATTTAAGGCCCTTAAAAAAATTATTTCTAATATAATAAACACAAATTGTCTCAAAATCTATTAAAGCAAAAAACATGTTCACACTGTCGATGACAACTCACAAATTAGTTTCTTTGATAATGACACAATTTACATTCTTTGATCACGGTTCTTAAGTTACTAGAATAGTCTATTTCAAGTCTCAGAAAAGTCTTTTTTTTTCGAACAAAATTAATTATAAATACGACAAACGTCCATCAAACGTCGTGGGGAGTAATGGATAGTAGAATTCGTGGAATAGTCTAGAATACTATCCATTTTGGCCCTGACCTAAAGTGTACTCATGAATACCAAAGACTTCATGTCAATCAACTAGGATAAACCTAGCGTTGTATTCGATATGCTAAGAAATAACCCGAAAAACAGCAAAAAGTAGGTTTTGCGACCCAATTGTATTATAAAGCAAGTAATAAATTAGGCTGCTACTAGATATATTCAGGGTTTATAAACAGTTCGTTAAGTGATAAAGCAATAAATAGAATGAAAAAAGTAAGTAAAAAGGATCTAATTTAAACTAACTTTACTGGTTCTATACACCCAACTATATAAAGAAAGCTTTAGATATAAAAAATCTGCATTAAAATCTGTCGAACGTTTGTATTATTAAATATACAATAAAATGTAATTTAAATGTAAATGAAATGAATGTAAAAACATCTCAAATTATTAAAATACGTGATCCATAAGTTTTGCGACGGACTTCAATACAATGTATGGCTAATACGATTGGAGGTTTTCTTTAAACCTTATAAAGGGTTGCCATAGGATAAAATAACCTTTTCCAGATAGAAATATAAAAAAGTCTTATTACATTAAATTTACAAACAAATAAACATAGAGTATCATTCGATTTGGGAAGTCGGTATACAATAAACAAACATTTACTAAATATTTAATCAATTAGAATTATTGAAATATTTATTTGAAGTATCTGTTTAATAGTGTCATGACAAACATTACCGCAAAGTTATATAAAATAAGTTTATATATACGTGGAAAACTTCATCCTTGAGCTTGATATCGTAGGGCAATGACCTATCCCTGATCGTTTTGGTGCTACACCGTAGCTCAGCACAACCCTCAATGAACTATAACATCTCTTATTAAATGTAAATATCAAATTATATTTACGGAACTCACGTTTTTATCTGGCTATAATTTAAACAGATTTATTTTAGTTTTTATCTTTAGGTAAATTGATGTATTTTTTTTTGTTTTTTTATAATTGTTTCAACCAATATACGATAATAAGTTATTCAATGTTTTAAAATTAAAAAGTTAACACATTTCGTCAACGTTTTGAAAATAAATGACTTATTAACATTTTTAAAATGGTAATCAATATAAAAAGCCTTAAGTTTTAGTTTTATTTTCATATTAGCTACTGGTAACTTTATATAAGTCTTCTCGTATCAAAGGTAAAATATTCAAAACCGTGTCAAGTCCGCGAAATCTGAATAAAGAAGTGAATTATTTTTCATAGGCTTTTATACGAAGATGTGACCTACGCCCTGCAGTGGATCGTATAGGGTTGCCATTGACTGGAAGTATATCTTTTGTTCGTGATCTTCTTATTTCCAAAGAACTTTTATAATACGAGTATATAGATACAATAAATATACAGCGTGGTGCAGTATATGCTGCAGTAGCGTAGGATAGGAGTAGTTGTTTCCAGGTTTACTTGAAGTTAATCACTGATTTCGTAAATGGTAAGTAACTGTCACTGTCAACAGCAAGTGAACTGTCAAAAATCGGTCTCAACGGGCTACAAGAGTAAGGAAGAGGTAATGCACTTTTGGTTGGGCATAAATGTGTGCATAATGCACATCATCTTCATTTTGGTACGCCCGTATATTTTTTCTACGACCCTTCGTTACACATAGAGGAATTTATTCATCAATTGATTCATGATGTTGGTAAGTAACAAATGATTTTTTTTAATATATCTATCATAAAAAAAAATCTTTAACCTGAACATCAGATATTTTACTAAATTACATTTCGATACCTTCATTCGCAAACCAGCTAACTACATTTTAGTAAGTTTATAAGGGAAACCATTAAAAATTGTAATATTTTTAAACTAAAAAAAGTATTAAATTCATTGAGTAAAGAAAGGTGAGGTTTTCGAAAAACTATTTATTCAAAGAATTAGGATAACATTAGATTAAAAATCTTTGCAAATCATGTCTTTGCCAACTCCAAGTTTTTGACAAAAGCAGAGTTAGCTGATTTGGGAATTAAGGTATCGATATTTTGCATTTGTTGTAAAAGTATAAAAAAAACTTACCATTACAGCGTTCATCTTAAAGTCCATGTGGTTCTTGACCTCTGCAGCCAGCTCGCGTACGAGGAGCAGTCCATCTTTCCGGACTACCTCCACGTTGTATTCATGGTATTTCTGCACACCAAAAAAACAATGTTTATAATAAGCCATCACTATTTAGCTTAGCGATTATTGGTAATTGTAAAACTATTTCCAAATGGTTTTTTTTTGTAAAACTATAAGCAAATTATTTGAAATTTTACAATTTTTTCTTAATTATTCCAATATCTTGTTTTAGACTTGTACTAAGATTTAGAATAATGGGATTCGAACTTTGACAGCCATATACTAACGTTAAAGTCGTATTATTTATTTTATACTACCTAATAAAAATATATATATGATAAAAAAATTAAATATTAGCTAATAAAAAAATATTAGCGAATATACATAATGACGAAAAATAGTGCACACTTAAAGGGTGTAGTATTTCTTCTTCATTATATATACTTATTTAATATAAAACGATACTGATGCGATAGAAAAACTACACTGATGTAGTACTTTAAGAACTCCTAATAGATTTAATAAAAACTTATATTGATAAATAATGAAGATGCACGAAAGAAACAGTATGTCAATGCCCGTATCATAATACAATGGCGTCATCAAAAAATTGAACAACCCTGAATAATCATACCTTAAAGTTAAAGGCAAAATGCAGTGCATTTATTTACATACCTATTCACCTTTCACAAAATAGGGTGGAAGATTATCTCTATTTGAAATTTAGCTTAACATTGCGTGATTTAATGCTAATATCATTGCAGATAAACCGTGCCATTTCATAACGCTCGCGTAGCGGGAAAATGGCTGCAATTGTATTAAGTTCCTATTACATGAAGCAGACTTTTAATATTCATTTTATTACGAGTAAATCATGCGCAACAGCCAATAGTAGTTATTAATTTAATATATTTATGGTGTGATTATTGCGTAACAACTCTCTTGGTTATGGATTTAACATTTGTTACGCATGTCGATTTTATTTAGCAAAAAAAAGGTGTTTAAAATGTCGTAACCTTTTTAACCGAATCCAAAAAAGGAGAAATATTCTCAATTCAAATGTTTATATTTTTTAAGTACGTTCGCGTATATCTCCGCCATATATCAAGGGATTTTGATAATTCTTTTTTTATCTTACAGAGTATTCTTCCGGAATGGTACCCTAAAATTTTCATGAAAATCGGTTAAGTAGTTCTTTTAAATCAGAATAATAAAATTTAATTTTTGTATTTTTACGCGTATGTCCGTCGTGTATGAACCAATTTTGATAATACTTTTATTAATATGATAGAGCATTCTTTGTGGATAGTGCACTAAATTTTTCAAAAAAATCGCTCCATCGCTTCGAAAAAATAAGAACATTTAGAAATTTTATTACACTACTTATAAACTGATTTGAAAAAAATTCCACAATAGCTCTACAAAAATTTTAAAAATCGGATTATTAGTTTGTTTTTAAAATAACGAATATGATATGTTTCGAAAGCACACTTTTAAGGCGTTTGAAGTCGGTTTTTATAATATTTTTGAAAATAAACTTGTTATATATTGTTATATAACAAACATCTTAATATAAAATATTGTTTATATTAACATGTTTGTTATTAAAAAACAAATATTTACCTAATTTCTTTTTAAAATGGATTTAATTTGCAGTCTTCGACATTGTTTTGGTTTTTCGCCAAACAATGCTATATAGTCGAATGTTATTCGGTAACAAAATGGCGTCGCGGAACGGGGCATGGAATGGCTGGGACCTGTCAAATTTAAAAGAGGAGTGTCCCGCCCGGAATTTGGCGGATGACTGTTGGCAAATTATTGATATTCGACACAGAGTCGCAACGGACTGCGACATTATTGGATTTTAAATATCGTCTCCTTATGGTTTCTTTGCGATTTTTGGCTGTTTCTTTCTATTTGAATTAGTATAAGTAAAAAAAATATAAAAAAGTGTGTGTGTACTTATGTATAAACGTAATAAGTTATACTTATTTGGCCTAACTTAAAAAAAATCTTTAAAAAAATTATCTTTCGCGTTATCCTACGTTTGAAGAAAAAACGACTCTAATAATTGAAAAAACGTTTTTTAATAAATTGAGAACTTTATTAAAACGCATTATCTAGTTAACTAAAGTTTATTTAAATATCATATACGAGTACACTACATGACAATTAACGACATGACATGTTGACTAAAATTTACACTCAACATTTTCCCCAAACGCGCCAAAAGAAGTTTATCTCAAACAAGAGAAAGTAAATATTTTTGTAATATTTTTCTTTACTATGAAATATACGATTACTTATATTTATTATAATATTAAGATTTTTATATTATTATTTTTTTGTATAAATAACTATTTATAACTATATTAATTATATACTTTAATATTGAATAAGATATATTATTAAAATAATGCATATTTAATTTTTTCCACTTTTAAAAAAAATATTTTACTGATACTTATAGTACATTAATGCAGCGGCCAGCAACTGAGGCATTGATGGACGAACGTGCAAATGTGGGCCGAGTCGTAGCTGAGGCACACATACGTGAGCCCATCAATGCCTAGTTGTGGCCAAGTATTTTATAGTACTTTTCTCAAACAATGCGCGGAAATCAAAAACACAATTTTACTTTTCAAATTCAATGACGAATAACGAGTAATAATAATTTTTCACGCGCCATAATGTTCCTTTGTTTTTTTTTCAATAAACAGCTTTCTATTTGCAAGCCAGCTCGAAATTTAAATAAAACCTTTTATTAGTTAACTCCTTGGTAGTCATGTTTCGAAGTAAAAGGTCATTCCATTTTTAAATTACAGGATAGATATAAGTTTACACAGTAATTCATCTGGCCGCAAAACACGACAGATATGGATTTTCATACAACTTCTGCCGGCCGCTGCCCGCATGTATCTGGCCAGTACGGCAATTTTTATTTATCTCGAAGGAGATTGTCAAAATAATGCTCACATTACCAAGCTTGTTTGAGAAAAAAAAATTAACAACAGACTTTAATAAACGAGAAGGTTCTCATTTCCACTGTATGTTTACTGATTTCTTCGCAAGTTATGAACGGATTTTCAATTTTTTTTTAATTGAAAGAATATAGTTACAAGGTGGTCCTATATTTTCATGAAAATCGCTCGTACGCTTTCTTTCTTAAAATAATTGAAAAATTGGTTTCACGAACGTTTGCTTTTAAGGCGTTTAAAATCTATTTCGCTGTTTTTTCTAGAAAATATTCTATGCGCACAAGATGACAGCCGATTATTGTGAAGATAGAAGAGATATCCTAAAAGTAGTGGGATATCACGATAATATGCTTTAGTAATATAAATAAGTGTAACAGTAGACGCTTCCATATAGCTTTATAGATGTTTGCGTGTAGATAGGATGGTTGGGTAGTGTGAAATGTTTAGATATTCTGAATATACAGTATTACTATTACCCTTTCCGAGATCTGATTGGTAAGATATAATAAATTAGAAGGGATATTATATATATGTATATAGATATGCAAAATAGGTTCTAACAAGAAAGATACAAATGTAAAAACGTTGAAAATCTGCACCTCTCAGCGAGAAATTGCATTAAGAATCGGTGATCTCTCGCAACGAAGTTCCTTAATGCGGCATACGGGTAGTGCGATTTAGCAGAAATCGTCACGTAACGAAATGCATCTGTGTCGAGCCTACTACAAGTAAATGAGCACACGAGTAAGTGAGTGAGCTGCCGGGTGCGCAACTCTCTCCCTCTTTGTGCCTCTCTCTTTCTCTCTTTCGCTCTCTCACTTTCCCTCACTGTCTCTCTTTCTCTCTGACCCTGTCTCTTTTTAACATATAACCTCAATACACCGTCGCACAGAACGCAAATTTCGTGAAAACTTATCTGTTATTTGTGTTACATGGATAGAACAAACGTGAATATTTTACAACGTAATTTTGAAACAACGTAAGGAACTTCGTTGCTGACACATTTCTTCTGGTCTTCCGGCCGCACATTTTTTTCTTTCATTACGGCTGTTATATTTTCTGTGACGAATCTATTTTGCATTACTGTGTTCATTTAATAAGAAACTATGTGGCAAAATGAACTTTTGGGCTTGAAAAGATAATTTTGACAATACAAGTGATCTATGTTTTATAGTTATAATTTACACGAAATAAATTAGGCCAAATTGTATTTATACTCATTATGCAATAATAAATTAACTTTGATTTTACACATTGATATTTCAGCCAATCTTTATAATTGAAAATGTATAGAAATGTTTTGTTAACTTAGGAATAATTTAACTAATCCTATTAATTACTGTAGAGTGAAAAATATATTACTGTTATACAATAGATGGCATATGAGACTTCAAAATTCGTTTTATTTTCCCATAAACCTTGACCTCATAATCTACGGAATAAGTTTTTCTACAAACACAGTTCAATAATCTGACATCACCATGAAACTGTACCAGCGTAGATATATCACACTTTACGAACGGAAAGACGGATTATAGAGAGCTTGTTGGTTGAGCAATTATATCTTTTAGAATGTCAACAACAACAAAGTTTGGGAAATGAGTTCCTTATTCTAATATTATGTCTTCTTCTGAAGCATTATTCCCAAATTACTTGGGGTCGGTTCTTACCTGACTGTGTAAAAACTGATATTACCTGAATATCAGTTTTTACACAGAGCGTCTGGAATCTAACCTCCGCAACCTAAAGGGGTTGGTCTCGGATTGTCTAGAACACAATTTCACTACATTCGATTTTTGTCTAGAGCTTAAAGTGACTACTACACAACGGGTAAAGCACTAAAATCTACTATAACACAAATTGACTAGTACCGAAGAAACCTAGAACACATTTCGCATACTGTTGTGTTTTGTTTTTGAGTGTACAGGCAAGAAGAAAAATAAAAAGGCATAATTAAACATAAATTATAAACATTTTATACTAAGCATATATACAGAAAATAAAAAGAAAACACACTCCGAAACCTAAATAACTTGAAAAGAATATTTATTATTATTCTCTCGCACTGACTCGTATGGCAGAAACTGCAAATTAACAGATGGAAATTTAATTGTAATATCTGTCTAAGCTTCTTCATAATTTTTTTTTTTTAATCCAGAGGATTAAAAAAAAACTCAGAGGACATGTTTTATCGAAATAAGTTTTAGCGTTTTAAGATGTTCTCTGTACATCTGTTCCATATTGGGTTCGCAAGATTGTAGTGACGGTTCCTTACTAATTTTAATTTCGTCATATTTACTCACTGTTATGCATTGCACTCATTCCTCTTAGAACACCTCCAAAACTAATCCCCTAATCAGATATAAACTCGGGTTCAGATATGACTTTGGTTAATGATACAAAGTTATATCTGATCCCGTCGCACCAGACAATTATTTAATTTGTTTAAAAATAATAACTTATTTTTGTTAATTTTTCAGCCGGATGACAGAAACACAACATTACTCTTTTTATCATGACTTCAAAATTATCATATATTTTTCTGTACATTACATATGGCCAATAGGATAAGAAATAAATTTTCCACCCGAATGTCCGGACAATTTGGATTCATGTCAATATGCTATGTTGGAAAAATATGCGCTAGTCAATTTGTGTTACAGTAGATCTGAGTACTTGACCCATTATGTAATAGACCCTTTAAGCTCTAGAAAAAATTCAAATGTAGTCAAATTGTGTTCTAGACAATCCAAGACCAACCCACCTAAAATATGTTACTGTTAATACACAGAATTTGAAGAATTAATTAGTTGTTCTGTCTGCCAAAGGTGTTCTTGACAACCGGAACTAACATTGTACTTGCCCACTTTTCAGGCAACCGGATAATCAGCTCGCATTACAAAGAACACAAAGTCGGTATCTCTCTGCGGGATTCGAACCCACGACCTCCGGTTTTCTAGTTCTTCTAAAGTTGAGTGAAGCCCCGTTAATCCTCAAAATCACAAGAGTTGCGTGTGCCTTCAAGATCGAATAGGATAAATCATTTATTACGTTAAAATATATTTACGATTCCATTCTGAAAGCCAAGCCAATTTTATTTTATATAAGGTTAACGGAAAATTTGAAAGGTTAAATTCCTGATCCCTCACAATTGAATCGATGATACAGACCATTGCCCACATCCAACCCATGGACCTACCCGCCTTGCGGCATAACGGACCGAATTTACGAGAGGTGCGCCGGTACTTGCGTAGTTCTTTCCCGGTCGCACTGTCTTTGCTCCCTACAAATTATTTCTTCTCGTCCCTGACCTACTACTATCAAGCTTTGACCGCTATGCTTATGGCATTCGCTTGGTGTGAATCCAGCGTCAAGCATTGTAACATAGTTAAATTACATACAGTAACGCGGCTGTGGTTTTGCTTTTGAATATAAAAATTCTCGAAGATTCGAGGCAATCTACGCATCGCTTGAACACGCGATTGTATTTCACGAGGTAGCTATAAAAGTATTTACCATTCAGTCAAGGCCCTTTTTCGACGACGGCCGGCGCGCGTCTCACATTATGTGACGCCGCGCAGCAAGCTGGTCTATAACCCGTAATGGGTGAGCACGGATTCTTCGCCGTTTTATTTTTTTTTCTACCAACTTGACAGCATATTTTCGAAGTCTTCAGTAATGTTGAGCAACGTAACTAAGTATATACATATCCGTGCACCGCGCCGAATCACGTTTAAGCGCTTAATTTAAAAAATCTAATATTTTTTATGCATAAAGATCATAGAGGTGGTAAAGTATAATAACTTTTCACAGGTTTTGCTGCACTTCTACGGCCGTGCTCGCCCGTGAAAATACCACTGCCCTGTATAAAGTCGACGTATAATAAAGTATACATGACTTTTGGGAATGCCGGATGGCCCTTTTCTTTTCCTATTCCTATCCTCTCCAAATCCTTAATCCCGACCCCATCCTATCCAATAAACCTATTATATCC
>JAOCPS010397020.1:0-12232 GCA_025505425.1 Graphium colonna | reverse complement strand
GGTGGTACTTCCCCGGACGAGCGTGGCCGTAAAAGTGCAGCAAAAGCTGTGAAAGGATGTTATGCTCTACCACCTGTCTTAAGACTGACTACGAGATAATTCCTTTGACTCTGAGTTCGCTTTTATACATTTGTGCAAGAAAGATGAAATGAATAAATAATGATTACATAGAGAAGGGAAATAAATATTGCAAATGTGCAAGACGTCTACTTCTATGTTAATCCCCGTCTGAGATTTATATCCCTTTATGAAAGTAAGGTTAAAACTCCTATTTCATTCAGAAAAAAATCTTACTAATGTTATGAATGTGGAAGTGAGATTCTTTGTTGGTCTTTCGCGTCTTTTCTACTCAAATAATCATCATAAAACTTAACAGGTATCTTGTTAGGAAAAAGATACGGGCTAGACTGAAAATTTTCCCCTTACGCTTATGCCTTTAAAAGTAAAAAGTTTTAAAAAGCCACCTCGACTATAAGCTCTATGGCTTGCGTTGTTAGGGCTAATTACATACATAAATTTCACACACACACACACAAACATCCAGATACGAAACAATGATCTGTAGGCCATACAAATAATTGTTCCGGATGGGAATCAAACCAACGACCAGCGGCGACGAAGTCAAGCGCTTTGCAACTGCGCCAACCAGCCATATCTAACCTGCAAAACCATCAATTTTCGAAAGAAATCATTTTATATGGCGACATCACTTGGTCCCCTAGTAGGCAAGGCCCAGGGGAAATGACATGTATGAATTTATATTTCATATGTGACACCGGAGGAACAGCTATCTGGAGGCGGACGCGCCACGCCGGGTGCAGGAAATAAGCGTGCCTATTTCCAGACCCCTGTTTCTGTACACCGGATGTATTTCCATATTTCTAGAGCCACTGCACTCACACACATGAAGATTATTATAAGGAAGCGCCTACACAATCCGCTTTGGAGAATATTACAGAGCATCTTTCAAATCAAATTAAAAACTAACCACGATAGATTAGGATGTCCTAATCATCTAATCTCATACTATCTCTCATCTGAGAGCTTAGGATTATTTATTAGAAGGCGGCTGTATACGTTTAAGTTAAATTACTTATTTTAGCTATTATTATGTTATATAAGACAGTGGTGTTAATAATACAACAAAGTTATTTAACTGCATATTCATATATCTAATATAAAAAGTACCTCCTGGCCGAATTTCGGCCACGGCGGCCAATCGACTCAGAGATCAGCTGAGTGCGCAGGATACATATCCTATATATCCTGCGCACTTAGCTGCACTACAATATTATAATGCACTAGTGTATCCGAAGACACAGGTCCACTTTCTGTTCCTTAACTCTCAAAGCCCAGTGGGGCGGATATCCGATACGACTGGAGAAAGATCAGGCGCAGGGCCGACTCCTTAGATTCCCATCAGACGCATGGATCATCTTTATTTTCAGTCAATCGGGTGATCAGCTCGCATTGTCCCAATTTAATCAACAAATAATAACACAAAGTTATTGTTTTCCCACGGGATTCGAACCCACAACCTGCGGTTTACAAAGCAAGGGCTTATACCACTAGGCTACGGAGGCGGTAATATCTAGTGTATAAAAACAAAACCAATTGTTTGGCCGAATGTTTATAACTTGTGACATTTTGAAAAGCAGAAGTCTTTCAATATAAATGTTTTTTTTTTACTTATACTAAGCGTGCTGTCAATTGTGCCATTTACATTTGCTCAGGGGTGGCAATATATGATTTTTTTTGGAAAACTGCTAAATCCCAAATTTGAGGTAAATGTAAATAGTGTTTCGAAAAAAAATACGAATATATTTCTCCTTATATATGATTAGTTCGAATGAAAAGAGAAACCTTAAAGAAATAAGCACAACACCTGTTCTTGTCTTCTCTACCTTTGATCACATAACCGCCGAGCCATAGACGACGTGTTTAAGGATTTACACTTCATTAACTATACTCCCGAGTTTTTTTTCTTTGTCATTTTAAAACCCAATAATGAACTTTTAACTGAATTTACAAAAGGGGTCCAAATCCAGGTTTGATTAAAGCAATTTTAATGAGGTCTATAGGGGATTTTTTTTACCAATTTAATTTTATTCATATCGTTGATTTTTTTTTTCGTTTCCTTTCGTCACCTTACTGTGCACCTTCCCAATTATTATCTCTGCATCACCCCAAGGTTGACTGGTAGATAATGCCTTTGGCATTAAGTCCGCCTTTGTACACTTTGTTTGTGCATAAAGTTTAAATAAATAAATAAATAAATCGTATTTAAATATGTCTCTAAAGTATACAATAGCAGATTCTACTGAGAAGAGCTGACGAGACACTCAGCAGTTGTTCTTTTAAAATGATGTTGGGTTACAATTTTATTTATACAATGATTTGCACTGAAAGCTACGAGAGTAACAACAGAATTTTTTTTTTTTCAATTCGTCGTAGAACTTCCTCATTTATATTTTTTTGTGTCCAAATGATGATCACAAGACGTCTACATTTTAAATGCCTCAGTCCATGCCAGTTGTTACTATCGTAGCTTGACCACACAGTGTCATCAAAGTATTTAGCAATGCTATAATAAGCTTCACTTTAAAGATTATTTTTAATTTTACATTTAAATTAATCAAAAGGTAAGCTTAATATTGTTTGTGGAATTCTATGATAGATGCGTACAACGTGTCCCATGAGTGATTTGCTAACCTTTTGTAGGCGAAAGCTTGGCGTAATAAGTTTGTCCTTACTTCTCGTATTTACACTGTGTTTGTCACTGTTTTTACAACCGTAAGTATATATATATCTATATAATGGAGATTTTTTGTACATGTTCTTATATTGAAACGTTGTCGGGAACAAACAATACAAAAAAAAAAAAACACCAAGCAGGATCGTTCTGAAGCTATGCGCGAAAATAAATTTCTCTAATACATTCTCAAACTTCTTTCTTCAATACAATTTATGTTATGCCATTTTTATCGATTTTCATAAGATAACAAACGTAACAATGAACATTCATTAATCACCAACCGCTTTGAATTTAGTTGTTATTGAGTCTTCTTCTTATAGTGCTTCTCCAACTAATGGAGGTTAGCAGTCAGCTAAGTATATTCACGCCTATTCCTTGCAAGGTGAAATATTTCTGGAGCACTCGCGATCCCTGTCCACTCCCTGATGGTATGCAACCACGTCTTTCTACGACGACCTACTTTCCTTCGTCCAGCAATCCTGCGCATAATTTTACAATGGACAAGTTGATGTCTGTCATTTCTAAGAACGTGTCCTACATATGCAACTGTTTTCTTTTTATAGTTTGCAAGAGCTGTTGTTTTTTTTTCCAATTCGTCGTAGAACTTGCTCATTTATATTTTTGTGTCCAACTGATGATCATAAGACGTCCATATCCCCACAGTTTAAATGCCTCAGTCCACGCCTCACATTGGCATTGAATATAAAAAGAAACGTTTATAAATTTTCGTCAGGGCGTATAATGTAATACAAAACTAGGATATTTTTTCCGAAGACATCTTAAAATTCAATCATACCGTCGAAATGGTGCAGACGCTCTCGCGGGATATTATCTCGTAAACTTGTTGCCGCGTAATGGATTTGTTTATTACAACGGACTTGATTTATTACCTTTGTTTGGATGTATTAAGATTTACTATTATGCCTTTTAGAAGAATATATAACTAAGTTTTGAAACGAATAATATAAAGAAAAAAATAAAGAAAACTCCCACTTAGGTCAAGAAAAAAAAAATGTTATAAGTAGTTACTTTTTATAAAACAATTACCGTTAATATTTTGTTGTATTTACGACTGGGATTTTTTATTAAGTGGCAATTTCTTCTTTAATATAAAACTGAGATGAAAAAATAAAATTTTTTTTAATTAATTTTTGAAAACATCATATTAATGTCATGTGCCATCCAAATTAAAAAGTATATATTCAAATTCGAGTGCTTAAATCAAAGCATTTTATTAACAATGCAATTATTGCATGAGCTACTCATGATATGGGAGCTCTCACATGACCACGCAGTCGTGCGTCGCCCGTCATCATACGTTTCTTCTTTAACTAGCACGACAATCGCACTTTTTGAATTATCTACATACTCGTAATAGCCATATTGCTTATAATTTTATTTATGGAAAGGAAGACAAACGGGCAGACGGTTCATCTGATGGTAAGCGATCCCGTTGTGCCTAGACACACGCACGGAGAATCGCGAGTACGTTGTCAACCTGAAAAATTGGATCGAATAAGTTTATTGGATAGGATGGGGTCGAGATTAAGGATTTGGAGAGCAAAGGAGCAGGGAAAGCAATCTGGATACCCGAACAGTCATGCCTACCTTACTTTATGCCGAGTTTATAAAGGGCGGTGGTATTTCTTCGGACGAGCGTGGTCGTAGAAAGGCAGCAATAGTTGTGCAAAGATGTTATGCTCTACCGCCTCAAATCATTTTATTTTATACTTTTTAACATAAATATAAATAAATAATAAATATTTCTTTTTCTGAAAAATTTAAATAATTTATAATTCTTTGCTTCGAAGATATCAAAATCTAACTTAACGTATTAGTATGAAAGTATGTCAATTAAATAAATAATTGTTTATAGCTTTTAAATTTAAACAAATCAAAAACCATTTTTAAAATTTCTGATATATTTTTTTAATTTGAGTGCTCTAATGATAACAAACGGTAAGAGCATTTATTGGAAATCATCTTTTCTAATAATAACATATTTGATAATTAAATCAAAATAACGGAAAATGGAAATCTAACAAATTGTAAATGAACATGTTTTAAAATAATATTAATCTACTAACTTCCTTTACATCACTATTAAATTCCTCCGTTGAGTTCTACTACGTTCGAAAGAGTTGCTATAATTGCAATGTCAAAAAATTCAGTTTCGCTCGTGATTTTCATTGTTGTGTAAGAGCATTCTTTTGCACGGTTTGTTAAAAAAAGCAATTTCATCGCTGGCGAAGCACAACTGTGCACGCTAATAGCGCGATGAAACGGTTATACTGCACGGAACCAGTTTTAATTTTGGTGGAAATAAAGCCTGCTATATATCGTGAGGAAATTTTTTTATCACATTATATTTTTCGTTTTGCCCGAAATTTGCAGGATTTCGGTAATGCGTTGGGTTTATTAAAATTTCCCTTTTATTATGAATTTTAGTTATAAAAAACCTAATAGACGTTTTTATCATTGGCTACGATAAATTTGTAGTAAGTTTTTATTAACATGTTATTTCGCACATTAATTAAGCTATTGTTATTGGAAAAAGCTGAAGCACCAATAATTTTGTTTCAGGAGTTTGACAGGTCATGTATTTTACAGTATTAGATGTATATATCCCTACTGAATATGCTTTTCTTTATGGTACAATGGCATAACGGAACTTTGTATTACCGCATTCCAATATTATCTCGAAGTATTTGATACCAAATGTTATTTAAGAGTCCAGTTAGATTGAACTTATCATCAATCCACTTGCAATTTCAGTGTATTTTGATTTTGTACCATATTTTCACAAGAAAAAATCTTTTACAGAGCTCTTACTCCTATACCCTAAGCTGAAGCATTGCATTACACGTACTCAAATTTCGTATGGTTCATAAACATCAAGAGCTCTGCGTTTGGTAAGTGAATAAAGTGTAAACAAAATTACAAACACTTAAATCTGTTTTACGATCAAACTTTAAGGTTGCGCTATGAAAACAAATGCGCCTCATGTAGTAAATTCCTTCACTTTAGGTTGATGTAATATTTCAAAACTCAGACATGCGTATGTATTAACAAACTTAGATAAACATACAGCTAAAATCAAGTGAATTATTTCGTCAAAATATTGTTACCGTATGAGGGCTAGGTCATAAAAAAAATATTAAAACTGGCGTAACCATAAATGCGAACCGGATTCGCACACGAAGGATTTTGTACCATTTTCAAATGATCTATTTTGATTTTGAATTTTACTTAGTTTTTATAATTTTTTGTTACATCAGCAACAGAAATACACATTCTATGAAAATGTCAACTGTCTTCCTATTACGTACCATGTGATAGAGTCGGACAAACAGACAGACACAGCCTAAGTAATCGGGTACGGAACCCTTATAATAAGAAATTTAGCTAGCTTGCTAAATAGAAACCCGAGGTCATGGGTTGGAACCCCACGGGAGACAACAACTTAGTGTTGTTATTGGTTGAGTTAGGGCAATGCGGGCCAATCATCTAATCACCTGAAAAGAAAGATGATCCATGCGTCGGATGGGCGTCTAAGAGATGGGGCCCAGTTGTTAAGAACATTTTTGGCAGTCAGTATAGGATGTCAGTATGTGTAAATATTCTGACACCTAATCCATCTTTAGAATTCATCTTATCCTTTTGGGTTGCAGAGGTCAGATGGCAGTCGCTCTGATTAGAAGCTGACCCCAAGTAACTTGGGAAAAAGGCTAGGAGGAAACTAGCTAGTGCATGTCCACTGCCGATGGTATTTTTCTTTTCAGTTAAATCACCTACTTTCTAAAGTTTTTAGTAATGTTAGCCAAATGTTTTGATAAACTGCCTATATGAAAATCACGTCCCACACTTTCACTGTAATGCAAATAAACTAATTAGTATAAAACCATAATATGTGCAGTTATTAAACGAGGTTGCGACGTAACGACTCTACCCACCACACCTACTCGTAATTATAGTGGTGCGGTCACTTAACGTATAAATATCATGCAATATATTTACAAAACTGATGAAACTAAAACAATCGTCATTAATTAATAATTAACATATACACTTTTTTTCATTAACTTTCTTACTAATTATGCTAGTCCGTGTTATTTATTTTATTTTTTTTTATGGAAAGGAAGACAAATGAGCAGACGGTTCACCTGATAGCAAGTGATCCCGTCGTCCATGGACACGCGCAACATACGGAGAGTTGCGAGTGTGTTTTCAACCTGGGAAATTTTATACAATAGGTTCCTTGGATAGGATGGGTCGGGATTAAGGATTTGGAATTAGGAGTGGGAAATGAATAGGGTAGACATGGCCATGCGGCATCCCCAAAAGTCATGCATACTTTATTTTATGCCGACTTATAAAGGGCGGTGGTACTTCCCCGGACGAGCGTGGCCGTAAAAGTGCAGGAAAAGCTGTGAAAGGATTTTATGCTCTACCGTCTCATATTAGACCGTACTAAACGCTGTCACGATTTTCAAAATAAAGTTCATATAATAAATATATGCCGAAAATAATAAATATTTTCCAATCGACTTTTACTGTAAAGAATATCCTATTTTAAAATTTTTAATGATGTCTTTTGACGACGTCGACGTTTGACTTCCATGGCGGAACAATAGGTTTCGCCTAAGTTAAAAGTCGAGACTACGAGTGGCATGAATACTAAAACGGACCTTTCCTTTTGCATGACAGGATCACATGCGTATCTGTTTTTTGGAATTTAGTGTAAGTATGTAAGACAAGAGAAAAAACTAAAGTAATAAATTAATAGCCTATTTTTTAAATAGCCCCGGTGCTGGGCAAAGGCCTCTTCTAGACAGAGAGAATAGGGCATAGTCCACTAGGTGATCCAAACGCGGATTGGCGGACTTCGAATATCTTTGAAATATTGTTTCTAAGATATACAGATTTCCTCACGCTTCTTTCACCACAGATCACATGGTAAATCAGCACTTAAAATTACAATTAGAAAATGAACAAAATCATTGATGCCGGCACCGGAGATGAACTCAGGTTCGCCTCAGTAAACAGAATTAAAGGTGATTCTGCTCGCCCGGATACTGCTCATTATATATGCTGCTGCTGCAGCTGATTATATATGTATCGTCATGTATTCTTTCAACTGTTTTTTTACACAAAACAATATCATAGAAGGGCTACTTCAAGTAGTAAATAATAATTAAAATATAAATTAAATATAAACCATTGTTTTACTAATAGAGAGCCTATACACGCATGTCGTCGCAGTCAACTCTGGACGTCGAGAACAGATATCCTCTCTGACGTACACACACACTCCTGCGCGGAGCACAAATGTATGTTCCAATTTGTTACCCGGGTAACCGAGATAAGAGGTGTCTGCCGGAGACGATATTTGAGTCTCGGTCAAAACGAGCAAGGCCGGCCTTGCCGTCTCAAGGTGGTAGTGGACGGCATTTAGGTTGAAATGTAATCCCCTGATGTTGCAGAAGTCCACGGCTAGAGTGAAGGGGGTTGCTGAAGTATTCTTGCATCGTTTGCCTCGGGCAGTGGAAAGCGGTAAGGTGCCCCCCCCCCAGAATATGTGGGGCTACCTGAGCACCCACGCTGAGGCTGCACGCTCACTGACCGTGGATGCCCAGTGGGGGATTCTCCAGGGTTTCTGGAGAATCCCTCAGTGGGCTTGATCTTTAATTACCGCTGTTATTTGGGGTAGGGGGAGGAGGGATGAACAACCGGCCACCTGCATTGGCCGGCCTAATGCAGGAGCTCTCAAGGAAGGAGCTCCTACTTCACGCCTGTGTCCTGTGAGGTCGTGGTATCCGGTTCGAACCGTGCCTACGGCAGCAGCAAGAGCTACTGCTGGTTCTACCACTGACATACCTCACTTATGTATTAATAATACAAATTTTATAAAACACGATTTATTCTGTGGTTTAAAATTTTACCTTTGTATTAACTCTTATCTATGAGTATATCTCTTATCACGGTAGCGAGATTATTTGAAATTAGGGCTTTTCCATACCTATTAAGGTAGAGTTGAAGAAAAGAAAGATAAGCAAAAGTCTTCTAAAGTTTATATAAAATGACTTTCCTTTAACTCAATTTTTCATTTCTAATATTCTAAGATTTCTATTCTGTATATTTCTAGAGTGCATTAGATAACGTCGTATATTATTATTTAAAAATGGCACTTTTAAACAGTTTAGACAGACTTCACATTTTACGGCACATAAATATCCAAAGATTTTGCAAACTTAAGTACTACTAAAGAAGGAATTTATATCTTCTATCTTGTGAAAAAAACAGATTTCAATTAAATTCGACCGTAAGTTTTAATGAAATATCTTATATATAATTTTCTTGACGTTTTGAATTGGATTTTTATTGGGAATTCATATTGGAAAATATTTTAAAGTAAGCTATTCTTTCGGTGCAATTAAATAAATAATAATAACAAAAGTTTATAGCTTAATATAAATAAAAATACGTGGATGACATAGAGTCTGCTCATCTATAATAATCTAAAATAACTTAGGTACTATGTAAAAAGCAAAAAGAGCATAAAATTATATAGTATCGGTTATGCCTGTTGCTCGTTAATTCTTCAGACTAAAACCAACAATTTTTTTTTAATTTTTTCTTTGTTTTAAAAGGCAATTCAGTATTAGACGTAATCCAGATTTACACAATACATTTGTAAAAACCACATCCAATTTTCACACTAAATAATTTTTGTACGATTCAGCACAAACATGCACACAGACAGACTAAAATTGTCCAAATCCTTTTCGCTTTTATTGCTGTTAAATAACGTTTTTATTATTCTTTAAACATCTATGTATAGTTAGCAAGATACAATTCTATCGTATGTAAAAATATAGATAGATACTAGATGAAAATAAATTAAGAGTTATAAACACGTACAGAAGTGATAAACAGCTAAAATATGCAATTCGTAAATAAAAATACACTTTCTCATAACTGCGTATTTTACAGGAGAAAATATTGTCGCCGCGACTTTTTCGGACATGTCGCATTTGGTATTAAATGTAGAAATAGAGGATATATTTTATTATTGAAAGCTTACTTAACTTATCTAGCTTAAAAATGTTTAATATATGTGTGCTGTCGGCATCAAAAATCTTTACCCACTCTTGTTTATCTTTTTTAATTTAATCCGCACTAACGCTTAAAATCGAAATTATTTTGTTAAAACAGTAACAAAAATATTATAACCAGAACAATAAAAATAGTTTAGGAAAGCAAGGAAAAATAAAAATTATTAAAAATCTTTAAAACATACTATATTAACTTTAATGTTATTTATTAATATATGCTATATGATATATATACAAGCAGAAATAAGGTCAACTATCTTTCGATTACAATGGTTCACATCATAATTACTCGAAGTACATATCGATGAAAGCCAACTCACAAGCATGATGTAATTGTTTGTAATGATATGACTGTTTTTAAAATATATCTTATATATTGGTAATGTACGTAACGAACTAATAAAAGATTATTAAATATTAATAATACACAACATGGTGCAAGTATAATAACTGTTTATCGAAAGAAATAAAATTTCAACCATCACCTAATTTGAATACCCAAAAGGTTTAAAAAAAGAACAACTATACAATGGGGAATATACTTTTCCTCGAAATCCATTCACATCCGGTCAGAAACAAGTCGTCAATACCCTTATTTTTTCCGCATACATGCGTTCGGGACTTCAGTTGAACTTTGTTACTGTCGTGTAAAATTGAATCTGACACATGTGTAACGTAATAAAGGAATTTCACTGGAAAGGGGTCGCTGAGGAAATGAGATTCACTTAGTTACTGATGTTGTTTCGCGATATGTTGCCATAAAGCTACGCCTTGCTGGTCATAATTTCGCTTTCGGGTAACATTATGCCCTCATATATTTGCGAATATATCCTTCCTTATGTTTCTGAATAATGTTTTGCGTTTTATGCCTTTTTCATTGAAATCGATTATGATTACGATAATAAAAAAAAAAACTAGTCTTATGTGAAGTATGTACGTTGTAATACAAACAACTTAACGGCTTATTAAAACAAACGTTAATTAATTCGTTTATTAAGCTTTGAATAGTTTAGATTATTAAGTTAAAAATATTTTCTATAAGATATCCTCACTTTTTACTTTTTCCCGCTGTGAAATACGTAATAAAATATTTAAATTATCTTTATTAGAATAGATATGGATAAGTAAGAGACCGGACATTATTTACAAGTTTTCTATGAGGCAAAAATCGAAGACATAATTGACTCAAGGTATCAACATCGGACCGCTTTTTGAAGTAATGTTTTCGAAAAGTAAGGTCAATAGGAAGATGGGGTGGAAAATTGATCGCTAGACTCCTCATCGACAAAAAAAAAACTATGTGTTGTCGTGTTACTTAACTGACTCTAGTTAGCTCATCAGTTGGCATGAGTTTCTGCAAAATTATGCAAAAAAAAATCAGCCAAAGTCTCGTCGGATACGCATACGTATAGTTTCGTTTCATTTTGTCAGGTTCATTTATTGGGGGTCCCCCTTTTTGTATCTGAAATTAAGTTTTAATTTTTTGTTCTTTGATTGGAAACATAAATACATATTCTATAAAAAAATCAACTGTCTTCCTATTACGAATTATGAGACACAGCCCGCAGACAGACAGACGGATGGACGGGAAGATAGGGAAATCTTAGTAATAAGGACTCATTAGGTACGGGTACGGAACTCTAAAAGCACGCAATGTTTTACCAATAACACGATGATCTAAAAGGTCATTCCAATCGAAGATCAACCGACTAGGGGCTTCTTGACGAAGCTGCGATAGCCAATAGGGTCAAAATTTTATTCTTAAGGACTAGCTTGTTCATTCCAATAAATAAGTTAAAACACAAGACGCACAGAGATTTCAGTTAAGTTATTAATTTTAACTTCGTAACTGTCTGAGCTAAGCGTACAATGAACTTCCAACTTGGCTTGACTCTCAATTAATACAACTTTAAAAGTATTTATTCATTCTTTAAGCATAAACTTAGTCTAAAATATCAGTCTTTTTATTTTTTTATATTAAATATTGTTTTTTTTGTGGTAGTCTAAAACAACACTGGATATTCCATTAATCAAAATTTTTGATTATGACTTTTATCGTTGACTTAAATAATACTTGAGATATCAAGGAGGTGCAAATGAATCTATGTGCTTTTTGAAATTTACACTTAACTTAATACATATATAAACTATTTTATTATTGTATTATTACAACTAGAAAGCAATTATTACTTAGTTTTTCTTATATGTTTTACTTATACGCAGATCACTCGGCGCATGTCATGTGAATTTTATAAAATATTCAAATCAAAATATAATATTCTTTATCTTCTTCCACCTAGCCTTTTCCCAAGTTACTTGGAGTCGGCTTCTAATCCACCCAAATATTACCTGAATTTCAGTT
>JAOCPS010396911.1:0-12233 GCA_025505425.1 Graphium colonna | reverse complement strand
GACTTTTGGGGATGCCGGATGGCCATGTCTCCCTTCTCTTGTTCGACTCCATTTCCCTCCAAATCATTAGTTCCGACCCATCCTTTCCAATAAACCAATATTGTCCAATGTCTTAGGTTTTACAACGCGCTCGTGACTCTCCGGATGTTGCGTCTACTCGTTTGTCTTCCTTTCCATAATAAAAAAAAATTGCCTAAATTGTATTCGGCATACATTAAAGAAGCCAAAAACTATTTCACAACTTCTTAATGACAATTTATATTGCTTCTGCCTTTTATAGTTAAGAAAAATTATATAGGTTGTAAAGAAAGACGAAACAATTGTTTATTTTATTATTTTATTTGTTAAATTGCAAAGTGTTAAAGGCTTATTTTTTTTTTATTTTCCTTACAAAAATAAAACTGTCCATATATTGAAAATATATTAACTTATCTACATACCTTCTTACTACAAAAAAGTATATTCATTGTTTAAAAATTGGCGTTTCGATATTCACTAATGCAAAAAAAACATAAACTATTTCATCTTCAAAATCTTCTTTCTAAAAAATATGAAATCGTTTAATCCTTTGCACGATTCTCTCTATTTAGTTTCTCGAAGAAGCTATTTTAAACGTTTATTCTACTTCTTGTGAAATCCAGCTTGTTGCTTTCAACATTATTAATCGTTGTACTTTTTTCACCCGGATAAGATCTCCATCCATCGACGCTCTTCTAGGAACCTCCGACTATTTCATCCGGAGTGAGGTGCTTATCACTTGCCCATTCTTGTATTGCAGGTCTGAGCCGTGTATGGCACTACAGGTCAGTAAAATGGGATGGGATGCGGTCCTTCTTTGCATCCTACCCCTGGAGGCAGATTTGCTTCTCTCTGGATGATCCAAGCGCTGTCGTAGATTCTACTGCCGATGTGGTGCTTCAGAGTATTGACACGTATATTCCATCTCATGTCGTCCATTGGTGGTAAGTGAAGACCTTGGTTCAGTCGCTCCTGTAAGTAAGCTTCTCGCCATAAGCAAGAATGCTATCAAACCTGGGCCACGGCGGCGGCGTCTTACTATGTGAATAGCAGTACATTGAGAAAAGAGTAAAATTTTGCCTCCAGGTCCTTCAGATGCGTGGTGTATTTCCGCAACAAAGTCGGAGCATTTTTTCAAAATTGGCAAGAGACTAGTTCGCTTGCCAAATCTGACCAAGGGAACTTCTGTACGCCATTTTTACTTTACATGGATGATGTACAGCGGGAATTACTTACTGTCCTATACCGCAAAATAGTCTTTTTGCGTCACATTCGACTTTGGATGATGGGGGAACAAATCGCTGACCATCTCACTCCATGCCAGAAATACGGTCTCATTTGAGTGCAGTGCGTAAAGCGCTTTTCTCCCTTGATGTCCATAAGTCGAGGACAGAGTACGTGCACTCCAGAGTTGGCACCGGTTTCATTGCGTCTTTTACGGTACTCTTACACTTTAGGCGTGGTTTCATCTTGGAAAACGGGTTTATTGCACCCGATCCCAAAAAAGGCGATCGCTTGGATCTCGCTTCGCTCGATCGCCGTCTAACTACAGGCCGATTACCATTACATCCTTGTTCTCAAAAATAATAGTCAACAGCAACAGCAACTCCTAAAGTAACTTGAGGATCACCAGCTGATCAATGACCAACAAAACAGTTTCTGCGAAAATCGATCAGCTGGTGATCTAGTGGCAGAAGCAATTGAGAGCAAGGTGGAGGCTATGGCGGTTAGTTTGAACGTAGCAAACGCCTTTGATCGGGTATGGCAAAAAGCGCTTCTTTCCAAGATCACATCTTACGGACTAACTGAGAAATTATGGGACTGGATAACCAGTTTCCTTGCAGAAACTTGCGGAGCATCAAGGTCGTTGTCGACGGTGCATGCTCCGACGCAAAGGCTGTAAACGCTGGTGTTTTTGTGGGAAATCTCCTTCGTGATATCTCCCACACTGTTCCTTTTGCAAATCAATTATTTGTTGCGCAAAATCAACATTCATTGTTACGCAGATGACAATACAGTAGACCTTTTATACCAGCAGGGCAAATATTTCTAAGGGCCGTGTCAACGATTGCCGGAACAAACTTCTGTCTGAAATCAAGATTTTGCTTAGCAAAATCTCGGATTGGGGTCGACTAAATCCAGTTCAATTTAACCCCCAGAAGACCCAAGTTTGCGCGTTCATCGCAACTACTCGTGAGTAGTAGTAGTCGTCGCCTTTGGAGTGTCTCCTTACTTTAACACTTCCCTGGTCGCAACAGATTCGATAGAAATACTCGGCGTCGACATGTCGAGTGACGTACAGTTCCGTGGTCACTTGGAAGATAAAGTCAAGTTGGCGTCTAAAAAACTTGGCGTCCTCGCCAGAGTAATGCAAAGGTACAGTAAGAGAGTAAGGCACTTCTAGTCCACTTATTACATGCAGCTTTATAAAGCGCAAGTTTGGCCACATATGGAATACTAGTCTCATCTCTGAGCTGGGGCACCACTTTACAAGCTTCTTTCATTTGACCGCATCCAACATCGAGCTACTCGAATCGTCGGTGACCGATCCGATCAGCTTGATTCTCTGGTTTTGCGTAAGGATGTTGCTTCTCTTAGCATTTTTTATCGCATATACCACGGTGAATGTTCTGAGGAATTGTTCGGAATAATACCTGCTGCTGAGTTTATACAGCGTACAACGTGATATACCACCAAGTATTATCGCTATCATCTTGATGAATGCTATTGGTGTTTTCTGTGACCTATAAAAAGCATTTGACTGTGACCCTTCTTCTCAAGCTCTATCATTATGAAATTCGTGGAATAGCTCTTGACCTTATTGCCTCTTAGCTCAGTGGAAGGATTCAGAAAGTGCTTATAAATTGATGACATTAACATGTTGACATTAACATGATGACATTAACTGCCTACGTGAAATAGTCAATCTATTTCAAATCGTGAAAATTGGGCTCAAATCCCGCGGGAAGACAATGATTTGTATTGTTGATTCTTCTTGGATTAGGGCAATATGACGTGTGTGGATTACTTTAAAGAAAGAAGATGCGTCTGACACTATAGGATGGGCGCATTTGAAATTCTTATTCCTATTCAAGTTATATTATTATTTTTAGGGTTCCGTACCTAAAAGAAAAACAACCAACAAAAAAACCAACAACTTTGTACATTTTTTACACCGCTGCTCTCTCCGTGGTGGTGTTACGCATATGTTCCATCTGAGTATCATGAGAGTAAACAAATGAAGAGTGCTGCTGTATGTATAGGAAGACTTTGTAACATTTACCAGGCAGTTAGTTTATATCCTTTATAGGTTGAAAAGAGCGACCAGCTTGAAAAGAGCCGGAAATTAAGGCATAAAGACATAATAATTTTAATGCAGCAGTTGTTTGTTACTGCCACATAGGTGGGCCATATCACACCATAGCAACTTAAGAAAACAATGTGATTTATTACTGGATATTTCTAATATTTTGCTAAAGTTGGAATAGCATCCTTATTTAGAAAAACAATAACAAAGCTTTTGAGGAATTTGAGTTCAATTTAGTTCTCCTGTATGTATTCACGCAGATCGTCGAGGTGGGCGTTGAATGTTCTCCTGGAAATTGGCTCGCGATCTATTCTGGGACTTTCAAACGGCGGAAATGAATGCGGTATTCGTTCATCCAAATAGAGCTTCTGTCAGCAAAATGCAATATAAGGGCTTTAATAACATCGCTGCTATATTAAAATATCAAATGTGAGTGTTGTTAATTTTAAATTTTATTTATTTATTTTAAACTCAAAAAAAAAAAAAACAATCATTACTAAAGTATCTCTAAAAACACTATGGGTTTGTCTAGCCACTATGAGTACTACGCTATTCAATATAGTGTTTTTTTTTCATAGCAACTTAACGAGCTCGCTCATACCATCACTACAGGGTGGACATACAAGTTGATATTTTTTTAGATTTAGAATTGAAGTATGTTTTATAGTTTATATTATTTTTAATATCTGAAGGTAAATTATTCATCATTGTTGGGATTAAATATTTTGATGTACGCTTACTATAAATATTTATGTTTTCGGGGATTAATATTATTTTTTTATTTGTTATGCTTCTAGCTGTGAGACGATGATTAGTTGGAATCTGAATTTCAGTCCGAAAATACTGTTCTACTAATGTCAGTAAGAACCTGTTTACTTCTGCTACCTTTTCCCGACTCGTAAGTAAATTAGGTAGGCACATAAAACTAATGGAATATATTTAATATATAATAATAGTTAGACGTGACGTTTCTATCAACCGCCAGAATTTTTTTATTTTCTTCGGAAGACATAACTGCTTTCAGTATCCTTCAGTAATGTTGGCTCTTTTAATCGTAACTATCGCATTTTTGTTACGTAAAAATAGTAATATTTACGATTGGTAATAAGCTATTAATATGCTTAATAAATCAGAAATAGTATTTTTTTCACTGACTATTCCGATTCAGCCATGTAACGCGAGACTGACGTAGGATTTTCCTTCATTCTTCACGCACCAACGCACTGATGTCGTGTGATATTTGCAATAATTGAACAATATTAGCGGTGTTTCCTTATACACCGCTTTTATAAAACCATTAAGGTCGTCTCGCTGACCCACTTGCGGAGTGATGGACGGTGCTCAGGGCGGGAGATTCGCGTAAGATTTGGGACGAAAAATGTTTTTTCGCCGGTTTTTTCTATGTTGCGATTTATCTTAAGAATAAGATCTTCTATGCTCTTCAGAGTGATATTATGAATGAAATATTATTATTAATAAAAAAATGACGTATTCTTATTGAGACAGATTATTACTATATATTTTTTTAAAGAAACCAATAGTAGCTTAAGCCAAGTAATCACACTGCAGACGGTGTTTTCTGAGTTTTTTATCGCACCTACAACCGCTCTTAATTAACTGTTTTAATTTAATCAACGTACCACTACAACAGATGATTGCGCCTCCGAAGGCCAACGATCCTCCTGAGCCCGCACCATTATCAAAAAACAACTCATTCACTAAACTGCAATCACTCGCATTTACAAAGACAGCGCGACCACCGGTGGACGCGAGGCCCCCCATCATACCTACATATGATTTCGCCGTGTTTCGGGACGTTTTTAAACCGCGTCACGTTGTTAATTTTATTTAAAAAAGATCAATGAGGTGAACACCCGTCGGCAATTTAACACCTCTTTGATCACGTCCAAATTCAGTTTCGCTCACGATCGATCGTGTGATCCAACTCGTACTTAAAGCACAATAACGACCATAAGAACTATCCCAGGTAGATCCCCTTATCTAATGCGATCAAGCCGGGTCTGAACCTCCATCAGAGGGACCTTTGTAGTTGTGTTGTCCATCTTGCAATAACAGGGGTCGCGGATAGCCGTCCACCGTCAATGTGCGATGTACCAGCTGCGTTGATTCTCGTAAGTCCGACGAAACTTTTAAAGCCGCTGGGCTAACAAATAAATACATTGTTCTACAAAAAAGGAAATGTATTTTAATCTGACCCCTATATTTATATTTCGAATCTGTTTAAAAAATTATATTTGTAACTTTTCAACAGACTTCAAAAAGTCCAGATTCTCAATTCGGTAGAATTTATGTTTTTTATGTGTGAATTTTAAAATTCACATAATATCGCTACATGTACTAGCTAACCTTTGTATGCAAAATATGTAACATTTCCGAAGCATTTATCATGTTTTTATCATTAACAAGACACACAACAAGAACGAACGGATTCAAATGTCATACAGAATAAAGTCACAAAATAATGAGGTGCCCTGTTAACCTTCCGCTGTTATCAGATGATAAAGGATATTCTATGGTTATTTCAACTTAAAAATCAATACAAAACTACCAAAATTAATGTATTCTTGTTAATTAAATCTCATATAAACTATTGCTTGCATTCTTCATTTAAATAAGGTCTTACTTTGACGTATCTTAGGTTGCATATCACCATACATCAAAATTTAAAAACATTTCTCACTATACTTAATAGGGTTAACCGATGAAGCGTCACTAAGACTTGCTAGAAGTAGGAGCTGCTTTCGCCCTTTTCCAATGACTTATCCTTTTGAAAGTTAGCAATGCACCTACAAACCTTAAAATATTGTAAGTATCAAGAAGCGACGATTTTCGCTTCATTTGAGCTGAATCCTATGCTCTTGTTTACCTGTTTCAATACAGAAAACAATAATAAATATTGAATATAATAAACGTTATACTAAGTAGTATTAAAATCCCACTCCCTCCCTCCACTTTCCTACACCCTACTACAATACAACAGGGCTTTACTTCTAAAACGCGAGTAAATACATTCCCTTTATTACTTTTTCTCAGAACCACAAAATACTTGCAAAAGAAAATCTAAAGGGACGAATGAAGTTTGCAAACGTAATGGATGGATTTTTTAATAATTTCCAAGAAACAACGTCGACGTACCACAAATTGAAAAAAGGAAAATATTTTTCCTTTGTATTACGACCAAACGATACAATTACTCGAAGTGCGGCCATTGAAAGGGATTGATTGCTGAAATCCATTACTATGTGCCCACACGTCCCTTTCTAGGGAAACAAAGGAACACCAACTTACTAAGGTCTCGAAGAGGTTGTGTACCTCACATACTAAATTCTAGACACGAAGAGTAATTTATAAGTAAACGGGCTGATAATGATACAAAGAACAAAGAAGTTGTAAAACCTTTAACCGCCTTTGAGTTGAATTGTCTGAAAGATCCATAAGCAGAGTCTACGATATTAAGGGAGAGCACTCGGTACTCGATTGCCTTAAAATTTTTGTAATGAAATAAGGAGAAAAGTTTTAGCCGACATTTTTCAAAAAATGAATCAAATGTGGCGATACAGCGCGGTGCCTACACAGCTGAACACTCCGCAGGTCATGGACCTGCCCTCCACGGAATGCAATAACGAAATATTTTTTTAAACTTTATATTATGTTTGTTCAGTGGTAAATCAATATTTATTTTTTTAAATTTATTGATTTACAAAAAAAAAATATTTACAAGCAATAAAACTAATCTAACTACAATAATCAAATACTCCTCGCGGCATGGCGCCAAGAACGCTGGCTACATTTCCTCGCTGAATGGTTATATTAACCCTTTGGGCGAGAAAAGAACCAGCCCTCTTGTCGCCGGTCACAACGTTAATTTTATGAAATACTTCTTTAAAATTTATTTTCGCCCTTGGAGTCCACGGACCTAACGTATCCATAACAAGTGGCACAAATAGGTAGTCCGCTCTGATACGAGTCCATCAGTGCGGACTACCTTGTCACATTTGTGCCACTTGCTATGGAGATATATTTGCGACACTTGCTCACTTTTGCTGCCTCTCATGCCGCCCGACCCTTACTGAAGTTGCTCTTAGATGAGAGGCAACCAATGTGTCAACGCAAGTTGTGTCCCAAACAAGGGCTTTGCCTCTCTCCCAAGGAATTAAGGTCAGGCCATCGGGTCTCTTGCCATCATCTCGGAAAATGCCAGCGGGCTCGAGAATTGAGGAAAAATTTATAGTGGCAAGAGCCCTTCGGATAACCTCATTCAGACAGCCGAGGCGGGAAAAACGGCCAGCACTTTTTTGATACACTATTCTGTGCACGCCTAAATTATTAACATAAGAATCACATGGACAAACATGTGGTTCACACAAGGGAGCACCCAAACGGATTCCAACGCATAAGCTTTCGCCATCAAGCAAGGTACTTAAATTGCTTGATAGAAGTGTTTGAAGCCAGTGGCTAGAATCCTTTGATGAGACATCAAGAAAACGAGCACGGTCGGTATCACTGTCTAAAGCTTGGAACAATTCGTGGTGAGTTTTCTGCACCAATGGAATATCAAACTGTTTTTGTTGGTTAACTTTTAGTGGAATATTTTCATTAGGGGAGATAGTTACCTAAGACATCCTTGTTTCCTCAGCAAAAGAGAGATATAAATTAGGTTGATCTAAAATTTTAAGACTCAAAGACGATATACTATGCACGGAAGCAATGTAAGCTGGCAAAGCAAACTTGAAATTTTCCTAATACCTATTCCGCCGAAGCGTATAGATAAAGTCGCTTGAGTCGAGCTCAGTTCATTAAAGGATTAATTTAAAAAAAAATCTTGTCTTAAGACTTATATCAATTTCGTTCAAAATACTAGTGCATTTCCAAACTGGAATCCAGCGAAGAAGATAAGTAAATTTCGGAACAAAGGCACACTATCTAAGGATAGTAAGAGCTATATGAGGATTTAGAAGAAACTGTTTTTGGGCATGATCTAAAAATTTATCAAGTTTTACTTTTAAGAAAGGTTCCAAACTATGAGATAATAGAGGAGCACCTGAGAGGTAAATTGAATTCGCTCACATTTCTTTAATACCTGAAGAAATCGAAATAAGATTTTGAAAAAATCGAATTTTGTCCGGAAAGCAAATTTTCTCAGAAAAGAAAATTTCACATTTAGAATTATTTAAATCAAGACCGATGATTTTTAATTCATTAATAATTTGGAAAAGACCATTATATACGTCATCAAAATTACCTCGTGGTGCCATCGTCCAGGTACTAGACGTTGATTTCAACTTTGAAGTAATTGGTCCCCAACTATTTTACTCTCCCAAACTATTTTATATTTATGATATGATATGATTCCTAAGTATAACATCTTAAATTATTTAAGGTGACTCACCAAGATTGATTTTCAAAATATGTTTGTGACTCTAATCTACATGTATATAAGTTTAGACAATCATTTTAAAATTTTGGCAAATCGTTGCATTGAACGTGCCCTTTATGAAGCTATGTTTTAGGAAGGATATGTACGGAATTTATCTAAGGGGATACAATCCCATTCGATTGTGTGGCAATAATGAACATTTTGAAACCTTTGGAAAACCATAGACCCGCATACCTTATCACATCAACGATTCGAAATAGTGACGTAAAACATGGTATTATGCGAAAAATTCACTTAAAATAATATAACTCAAAGTGATTAATGAAGCAAAAAAATTATTTAAAGCTATGTTATTTCTGATGTGTATCTGACTCTACATTCGCACTAGCAATATTCACATTTTTAATAAAATGGTGCATAACATCTTTTGATAGCTTTTTGCTGCACTTCTACGGCCGCGCCGGGGAAGTACCACCGCCCTTTATAAAGTCGGCATAAAATAAAATATGCATGACTTTTGGGCATGCCGGATGGACATCTCTACCCTTTTTCCAACTCTTATCCACTTCAAATCAGTAATCCTAACCCAATCTTATCCAATGAACCGATACTATCCAATTTCCAAGATTAACAACTAGTAGTCTATGGGCGACAGGGTCACTTACCATCATGAGAATCGTCGGCTCGTTTGTCTTCCTTTCAATAAAAAAAATAATAAATGGAAAATATGTAAATCATGGCGCGACAGTAGACCCCTCGATTAGAATTATCATGTTGATACCCGAAAGAACATTTTAAGCGGCACGGAAAGAATTAGGACTTGAAGTTTTTATTGTAAAAAATAGTTATAATATATTATAGATATATTGTAAGATGGATAAATATGTCCCTTTATTTGTATATAGATGATACGTACTATTATTGCCTATAGGTTCGTGAAATAATTAAAATATTGGAATCTATAATAATGTCATAATGTCATAGAGTGTACCGATAACTTAGATGAAGTTTTAGTGCAGGACCTGTAAAGCATTTAGAAAATTTGGTTCCACTCTCATTCTCTTTTGCATCGTAGCTAAACTTATTTCTAGAATCTATAGCACAAACATTGATATTAAAGTCAAAAAGTTGATGTGTACGAGGTTAATTTCAAGACAAAGATCGAAAAGTGTATGAAACTATTTTATCGATGTAAGCATTAAGATAGTTATAAAACTTAACATTGTTAAATTAAAGCAGATATACCATTGAAATTTAACGATGTCAACATTTGACTTGGAATCAGCATCATAATCCAAAAATCTGATGCAATGTACAAACAATTTTCAGCAGGTTGTTTGTTTGAATAAATTCAATTTCGTGCTTTGTATGCTTGCATCAATTAAATATTTGTTATACTAACAAATATCAGTGCTATGTACAGTGCTGATGTTATTCTTCGGGTAATATCATACACCACCAAAGTCGCTCCTTATACTTTTTACTGCTCATCTACTCTACTTTTCGAAAATAAATACTCTATGTATAGGGATGAATGGAAAACAAACTTACAGGATAACAGTACATTTTTATCACGCACCGGGCCATTTGGACGTTGCCTAATTCATATAAAATGTTGACTATTCAAATAACTCCCAACATTTTAATATTTCAGTGAGAATAGAACTGTATTCTTATTTACAAACATTTGGACTGTGAAGCAATTTAAGTTCAATTTACCTGTTCAGCATGTATTCGGCCAGATCGACGACGTAGGCGTAAAATCTACTCCTGAAAATAGGCCCCTGATCTATTCTGGAACTTTCAAATGGCGGAAACGAATGCGGTATCCGTTCATCCGTGGAGAACTTCTATCGGCAAAATGCAGTATATGACTTTTAATTTTGAAATATCAAATATGAGCAGTGTTTCGAAGCAGTAACTTAAAATTGTTTATGATCAGCCTGTTTTCGTCTACAACCATTAATGTCACTTAAGTAAATTGGATGGATATGTAAAATTAATAGAAGACTATTATTAAAATTTGTAACCAACTTCCATCCATCCATCAGCCGAAACACGCCTACTGCTGGGCAAAGGCCTCTCCTAAGGATATCCACAGTAGCCAGTCTTGCGCTTTTCGCATCCAGCGGACGATATAATCAGTCCATCTGGTAAGTAGCCTGCCCACGCTGTGTCTTCCTGTTCGCAGTGGCTACTCTAGAACCTTTCTGCCCCATCGGCCGTCAGTTCTTTGGGCGATGTTCCACGCCCACTGCCACTTCTGTCTGGCTATTCTTCGGGCTATATCGGTAACTTTGGTTCGTCTGTTGATTTCATAATTTCTGATTCATTCTGAGTCATTCTTTCACGGAGGGACCCCAAGCATAGCCATCGCTCTTTCTATGACAACGAGCTTCCTTAAGAGGCCTATTGTGAGCGACCACGTTTTAGTTCGTCGATTAGCCTCTTTCTCGAAGTTGGACTTACCCAGTTAAATGGTCCGAAATAGGTAGGTGTGGTCATCAACAACTTCGACCACAGTCTCCGATCTTAATTTCCATGAACGCAACATGGACATTTGATATGATCTTCATTTTTTCCATGTTAATTTTCAGACTTACTTGTTTGGAGACTGCTGAGGTCTTTGAGCACTGTGCCAAGGTCTTTCTAGGTCTCAGCCACGACTACAATGTCGTCAGCAAAACGAAAGTGTGACCAACTTTTAACTTTTGTATTTTCTCAAGGCATAACCCCTTTTAATAAGCCTTCTGTTTGACTATGTGTATCACAGATTTTTTTGTTAAGTAAAATATGTTTAACCAAAATAATATTTTTTCATCTCAGGTACAGCGAAGTAACGCGAGATTGACGTGGCATTTTCCTTCATTCTTCACGAATAAACGCACCTATGTCGTATATTTGGAATGATCCGACGATATTCGCGGTGTTTCCTTATACACTGCTTTTATAAAACCATTATGGTCGTCCTGCTGACCCATTTGCAGAGAGATGGATTGCTCAGAGCGGGAGGCTCGCGAAAGATTTAGAACGGAAAATGTTTTTCCGCCGCTTTTCTATGTTGCCGTTATAATGTCTTCTTATTAAGAGACACTATATTTGGTTGTTTATATTTGCTTTGAAATCAATCGAAAGAAGCAGCCGAAGTCAATTGATCGCACTTTTCACGCACGATCACAGATTGATTGCTTGCTGACGCTTTTCCGGGTTTGTTCGTACTCTCGAAAATGTGCTTTTTTCAAGTTCCCTTTATTATTTTAATCAGAATCACGGTATGCTCGTAAAATAAAAACGAATGAAGTATACCGGCAGCTATGGATGGAATTTTTTAATTACGTCCAAGAACCATCGTCGTAGTACGACAAAGTGAAAAAGTGAATATTTTCCCTCTATATTGCTGAAATCCATTACTATGTGCTCACACGTCGCTTTAAGGAACGACGAGGAGTTGAACAAACTCCTGTCCGGCGTTACCATAGCTCAGGGTGGCGTACTGCCAAACATCCAGGC
>JAOCPS010396803.1:0-12234 GCA_025505425.1 Graphium colonna | reverse complement strand
AGGGACCTTCAAGAAACGAGCGTATTCTTATCTTAAAGGCCGGCAACGCTCTTGTAACTCCTCTGGTGTTGCGGGAGGCCATGGGCGGCGGTGATCACTTAACATCAGGTGAGCTGCCTGCTCGTTTGCCTCCTTCTCTTAAAAAAAACATATTAAAAGAAAAGGAAGGTAAATAAAATGTGGAAAAAGGGTAGGTTGTGAAATCTGGCATCATTGCTACCAGATGTTCTTTATTTTTCGGCACCACCTTCACTTAATCCATTAACCCGTACTAAGTTAACATTTCAGAATAAATTTAAACATACGTGAGAAAGTATGAAAATTGTCAAAAAGTCTATGTGAGCAAGCATTTTAAATAAATTTAAAATCGAATATTTTTTTATTTAGACAGAAAAGGAGGGGAAAAGCTTTTAAGCATGTTTACAGTTAAGAAAATTAAGTGGTTAAGCTCTTCCAGAGCATGTTATGAGGTTCTTAATGCGAAAGAAACTCTGCTCTCAAAATGTTAATGTGTTAAAGAGTTTATGAGATAAAATATGATACACTGTAGTGGCCTTTAATCCTCTAATAAGCTTTAAAGATCCAGACATTTGCATATAGGTATGATTGGAAGAGACATGTAGAATTTTACTTACTTTTACTGGTTTTCTTTGGGATAAAATTTGCAATTTAGTTCGGGAACGTTTTATCTTTTGCGTTTATTCCTAATTTGTTGTCAATTTCTTACCTTTTTTTTACTATTGATGTTCATTTTGGACATCTATAAAGCTAAAAAGTTTGTTTATTTTAACGTCCTCAGTGAAAAATATATTTTTGTGTTGGGTAGCTCTTTTATAAAATAAGGACTTGGGTTATAACATGACGCTATGACCATTGGGAGCGAAGCGTTAATAAAAAGTATTGCGAAATGTAAAAAAAAATATTGGGGTTAAACCGCAGCGAACAGCTGGAAATTTAATAAAATTATTAACATTTTAATTAAGTTTTGAGACGGTGAATTTCAACGAACTTTTTGCAATAAGTCAGATTTATTTTGTGATCAGAATTCATTTTGATGAAATATATAAATATTGTAAAGAATTTTGAGTGAAATATTTCAATAATAAAAAAAAATCTAATGATTGTAAAATATACATAGAACAGTTTGATTTATTATTTCTTATGGTGTTTCCTCGTTATTTGGCTGCCAATTCGCTTCTGATGTATACAAATTACATTTTAAAAATTATAAATTCAATATTGAAACAAATTTTTAGATGGTAGAAACACCTGATGCAGTAAAAATAATCACATCAATGTGATCAGATAATTATCATAACATTGATTTATTTAAAAAACACAAGTAGTAAATATTAAACACTTTCTACATCTTTTACCATCTTATGATTGATTTGTTTTCTTAAATGTTTACCATATATACACAATAATTCGTAAATGGATTTACTTTAACCGATTTTTCTTTCTTTTTTACAGCAACCGATATAATTATATTTTATGTAACGACAAACAAAAAAGGAACCAAAAACAGTGCAATGCCTGATCGTAAATTATAATATTCACCGTATTCTCACTTAAAAAGAATATTGCCTAACTTTCTGAGCATTTTAGCTGGCACAAGGCTTAGTTGCTTTTTTGTGGTGCTGTTATTTCTTTGGCGTAATCTCGACAAGTAGATTGTTGGGTGGTGAAAATTACAATTAATGGCAATTCCTATTATTGACAATACTGATCTTTTAACGTTTTCTATATGTATTCTCTCTTACTAGGTTTGGTGGCAGAAACGAGAAGAGACAGCATATGCCTAAATGACACTGATTCTACACACTTGATGCCCATCTTCATGCATTCTACCGTCGCCATTCCTATGATAGCCTTGAGCATGTTGGTGAGCTTCGCCACATGGCCAGAGCCGATCAGACTGCTGTGAAAGTGCTTTGCGCCCATCACTTGGAGCATCATCATGGTCCTCTTTCGTGCCACCCGCCATGACACCTAATGTGGCATTTTGAGCGTACGTTACACCTGGAAAGGATGCCAATATACATGAAGATACTACCATCATATAGTAAAACTTTTATGTATTGTTTGTTAAAATGTTTGTTAAAATTTCTTACATTATCTGATGGATTTAACATATGGATTTAACAATGTTTTTCTCTTTGTAAATTTTTGAAGAAAAAACTTCTTCAGCGGCATTGAGCACTATTTAGAACGGGTGAAAAATGTTAAACTAAAGTGGTCTGATTGAAAATTCGTAAGGTGGTGTTTTGAAGTGTTAAATTTTTGATGTAATATAAATTGTCATGTGTACCATACCGCAATAAATGAATATTGTATTTTATAATACATAAATATAATAAGAATTTAAGTATAATTATATTATAATTGTATATTTTGTAATATAATAGGTCTTTACCTATGAAATTGCCGTTTTGTATGGAATAAATGATAGTACTTATTTTTTTTAACATTTTTATTTGTTTTACTCAAAGTAATCACCCATGCAATCCACGCATCTTTGCCAACGCATTGGCAGTTTATTGATGCCTTTCTTGTATAAATCAGCTAGACGGGAGGCATCAAACTCTTCAAAGGCATTTTGTACTGCCTCTCGGGTATTGAATTTTTTACCCACCAAAAAGTTGTCTAAATTTTGGAAAAAGTAATAGTCAGTAGATGCAAGGTCTGGTGAATATGGCAGATGAGGAAGAGCTTCCAACCCCAGCTCTTTCAGTTTGCAGCCTGTCCGTTGCACAGCTTGGGGTCGCGCGAGATCGTGAAAGAGCAGTGAGGACGAACGATTGACCAAGGCTGGTTGCAGATGTACAAGGTTCACCATCATTGTCTCCAATTCTTCACAGTAAACATCTGCAGTAACGCACATGCCGTTTTTTATAAAGCTGTGGTGAATCACGGCCGCGCTAGACCACCAAACAGTGACCATCGACTTTTTAGGGGTCATTTTTGGTTTGGTGCTAAACCAGAATCTAACCAACTTGCTGAGCGCTTTTGATTATTAAACAGTATCCATTTTTCGTCACACAACAAGTCTGTTGTAGATTTAATTTTGTCATCTCCCACAATCACCTTTAATTCTTCATTCTTGACCAAAATCTCCGGACAAACTTCATTTTTCAAGTCAAAATTTGTGCGTTCGTTTGTACAGTTCTCTCCAAAAACGTTTTTGATGTTACTCTACACAAAAGAACGTATAATTTTTTAAACCTTTGAGCACTGATATGGATAAATATATGATTGAGGGATATATTATTCTTAACTCTTTAGTTACCCTTAATATATTTTAATTTATTTTATTACGTTTTTCTTCCAGCGATGACCGAAGAGAAATATTTTTTCCATACGTCTTTAGACATACTTGTTAGTAAAGTAACCGATAAAGCCAGCGTCGACTTTAATTTAATACTGAATTAAACGAACGAATGAAGTCTTTTGTCTTAAACAAATTAGGTCGCGATATTGTGTGTCTGCAATTCTCTATTATCCGACTTCTCCATTAAAAATGAAAAATGGCAGCTGATATCCGTCACGGTTGGCTGCCGTTTCACTCGCGAAAACATTTATTTCAAAAGTATTTTTTTCTTTGTTATTCCAGCTATGAACTATCTGCGTTAAAAATTTCAATCCAATACGTTCATCGGGTTTTGTGTGATGGAGACACAAACATCCAAATTTTCACATTAATGATAATAAAATAAAAATAGGCATGGAGTGATTAACTTGTACTGATTCAGATATATGTTTTATTCCTTTCATATTTTCGTCAAAGGCTTAATAATAATATTAATAAGTGTAAATATCAGGTTGTGATTTATTTATATGTAGACCTACTCTTAAGGGAGAAAGAAGTTACTTTTCTTTCTTTTAGAATTTTTCTTTCCTTTACGAGTACTCTTGCTTCTTAGAATCCTGAGAACGTATACAAACTTTTATCTCGATCGCTTTTTTAGTTAATAGGTTATAAGTGAACTATCTCTTTATAGAATTATAGTCAGAATTCACTAACTGAAATAAATAAGATTATTTGTTATTAAATTTAGACATTAATCTAAATAATATAACTGCCTTGTTTATACATCTAAAGTTTACCCAACTATCAAAATTCTCGCGAAATCGGAGCGGTTCCGACAATATACACTGACGTTAAGTTTAGGTTTTTTACGGTAAGTTCTCCAAAGTTTTGACAAGCTCTAAAACTCTGACGTGACTTTGAACACTTCCCTTGCTGATAGACTTTATTGATTGATATTCGAATCCATTTTAATAGTGGATAATATAATTATGTGAGATATTTAGGTGTTATTAATAATGGCATTGTGAATATGGTGGTTATTATTTGTTGTCATACAACATGTACGTAATAGATCAAGACGTTGCTACTGCCAGCTGCATTTCAGAAATAGCCGGTTAGATCCGGTTTAATGCATTACTTTTCAAATGTCGTTACAATTTCGAACTGAAATATGACAGTCCAATATTACCAGTCGTAAAGTACAGACAAACTGAAGCAAAGCGTTGGACCCTTCTTAATAAAAGCCCGAACCTTTAAATTTACATATAAATTTGATTAGGTCGAATCATTCTGATAGGTACTGAGACCTTCGGACGAAGTAAAATGTAAATTTGCAGTCCCTTCGAGACCAAATCGATGACATTTTGAAGTAATGTGCATGGGATAAAAATTGAATTGTAATTCAGAATTGACATTAAACTGTAAATATAAAACTAACTTCAATTAATAATTAGTTTCCGTGAAATAAATGAAAAGAAAAAAATTATTGATTTTAAAGGTTTTTGTTGGGATTTTTTCATTTCTAGAGTTGTCAATTTTTTCAATTAACTATTTCACTACTATTACCATGGAACAGAAAAATCCTAAACAGCTCACGAAGTTATGTCGGAACTAGAATAGAACTGTGGTAGCTCGGTGTTCGCTTCTAGTTCTGTTTATTTGAGACAAACCTCAGTTCAATTCCCGATGCCGGTACCAATGAAAAAAAATAGCTTATTTTCTTAGAGCAATTTCAAGTGCTGATTTAACACGTGCTCTAAGATGAAAGAAAACATCGTAAGAGAACCTACATATTCAAGAAGTAATATAATGTGCGGCGGCGCTGTCATGCACACATAGTTGTCCGCGTTTTTAATACTTAAGAAACAGTTAATTACATAGATTAATCGAAAAGTGTAATAATTATACGTAAAAACTATTTATTTACAAATATTATCAAATGCTTATATTAAAAACAGTTAAAGTGATGAAAATAGATTTTATGACAAGTGATAAAATCAACAAATCCTGTGTAATAAGTGAACCAAACAATAACTGATGTAATACAAGATAAAAATTAATTGTAAAGTGATGAAGAGAGAACTACGATAAATTGATTGGTGTGTGAACAGTGGCGTAGGCCAAGGGCCCCAGTGTAAAAATAAAATCTGGGCCCCTAACTAAACTGTTTAGGATTTATCAAGTCACGCACTGGAAGAGACATTCAAGGTGTTACATGCCTGTGCACGAGTGTTTTTGTAATTGCCTAAGTTGTACAGGTAAAGAATTTAATAAAGTATATAAGGAATAATAATATCGGTATTAAACAATATAACGAAATAAACTTTAAGATTTTTGAGTATGTACGTTGAACACTTTTATTTATATACTATTATTATATGACATTAAAAACAAATAACAAAAAAGGAAGTAAAAAAAGATTATCGATCGTCTTATATACCGACATTTATTTATTTGTATACAAGTTAACCTAAAAAGGTTTACATACAACGGTGTTCACTGAAAATATGTTACTAAAATAAACAAAAGTATTTTGTTTACATATTTTTAGTGAATACATAACATATGTGAGGCACATTTACTTATGGACGCTACTACAGCCAAAATTTTGCATTACACATCCTACACATTATCACATTATATTAAAAAAATAAGAGCAGAAATAAATTAAAAATAAATAAATCTATAATAATATACCGCACGTGCATTACAATTAACAATAAAATTAAAGAAATACGAAAAGATACGAATAGTTTGACACAGCGAACTTAACTATAGAAAAATATAAATTAGTTATGAAAACATGAATATTGTATAAAAAAACAAATATTAATTTATAACCCTTTTCTAGCCTTAGTTTTCTAAAAACAGTTTGGTTAAATCGAGGCTTTATGCAGCTTTATTTTCGATTGCTATATGGGATAAATGTTGGAGTGGAAATTCTTTTGTAATTTTTTAATATTTTTAATTTAATTAATGATCTTTCGGCTTCTGCAGAAGTTACAGAAATTGTGTGGAAGAGTAACATTGCGGTTTATACTTTTTTAGCATATCCTATGTTTTCATAAATAATTGACGTAATTGGTGAATAATCCATGTCTTATTTTATTTAATTAGGCAAATATGTACAAGCAGACGAGATACGAAAAAGAGTTACTTTTTAGCGGTAAACACGCAAAGTTGTGTCTTCTGCAAGTAAAATTTGACTTAATTTAGAGGCCCCCAATCTGATATTTTGCTATAGATCTCGACTACAGACACAAGTTTATTCTGGCACTCATCGACACAGTCGTGAGAAATATTTGCCCGTCTGGTATTCAAGATGTCAACTGTACTGTCATCGGCATAGCAATGAATGTTACTGATGTGCAACAAGTCATTTATATGCGAAAGGAACAGTGTGGGAAATAGTCCACAGGCTTAGCATCAGAGCATGCTACATCGACAACGACCTTGATGCTGCGATCTGTAAGGAAGCTGATAATCCATTCGCATAATTTCTCAGGAAGACCGTAGGACGTCATTTTGGATAGGAACGCCTTGTGACATACACAGTCAAAGGCTTTTACTACGTCCAAACTAACTGCCAAAAGGGGATGCCCCTTGCTCTCAATCACTTCCGTCCATCGATGGGTCAAGTAAGTAGATCAACAGCTGACCGACTTTGAATGATATTTAATACCTATAAATAACAGTGGAATTAAGCATTAACTTTGACGTAGACTTTTAGAAAACGATAGTAAATGTTTTCAAAACACACAAATAAAATAGATTTAACCACCTAGACTATCCAGTGCCAGATTAAACAAGCCGAGGCCCCTAGGCAAAGCAATTCTCGGGGGCCCTTTACACTGTTTAAACTGTCTAAAATATGTATTTCTACTATTTTTACTTTTATTACACATGATCTTATAGAAATTAACATCTTTTTTCTTCCTTAAATTAAATTTAAACTCACTGAAACATTTTCAATTTTTTTCTCGGTGTTTTCCCTTAATCTTAGTACAAGATCGATTAATACAGAAGCAGAAATGTTTAATCGTTGTAATTACATTTTATTTAATCAGGTAGCTAGTTGCACCACAAGTTCCATAATTTACCAGCCATTGGGAATAGTGTATCTTTTGAGTTGGCTACAAGTCACCATAAACAACAATAAGTATATATAAGGGTTTCAAATTGAATTAGCTTAGAATTTGAATTGTCCTTTATTCTTTTCAATGAATTGCCATGATTAAAGTTGCTATTTTTATTATTTATGTTTAAAAAGGAAGCAAACTTTTAAGTAGTTTGTCCGGGGCGAGGGCCCCCGAGCTCGAGGGGCCCCTGTGCACGGCCCAACTTCGCACCTTAGTAGCTACGCCAATGTGTATGAAGACCATGAGAAATATGAACAAGCGCGTGACAAACACAACGAATTGGCTCAGAGGCGAAAACAGAAGAAATAGAAACGGCTGAACCGAGTTCGCGCCCGGGAAAAAATTAAAAAATTCTGTAGACTATGTGACGAGATTTTTTTCTACTGAACTCAATAATTGTTTTGTTCATTTTTTATTGTTTCTGTTTTTTCTTTTATGTAATATTTTAATATTTTTTTGTATTGAAAAGGAAATGCAAAATGGATTTGTTAATAATAAAAGAGATCATAAAATGTACTAAGAAAACAAATTATAAATAGCATTATATGCAGTACAATATGTCATATAAAATAAGCGCAAAAATAAAATCTGCCAATACTAGACAAAATACGACTTCAGCAGTATGCTTTAAATGCAAAAACGTAGTTGAATTAATAAAACTGCATTATGTTTAATAAGCAAAACCGATTTAAGCTAGAATGTGATGATTATGCAAAAAAAAAACATAGCATCTAATGAATCAGGAATATAAACAGAAATGGCAATGCAAAACGTGCAAATCAATTCGTGATGTGCAATATATGAGAGTATGTAATATATGAGTGACCTGTGCAATATAACACAATTCAGTTCGCGCATCAACAAGCAGTATGTTAGGTAAAGTATGTTTTAAGGTTTCACTGAACGTCTCTCGTGACTCGCATATACTAACTACAACAGATCAGATGAATGAACTTCCACTTCTTTTAAATTTTCAAGAATTGTAGAAGACAACGACCGACCTACATGACATCAATTCTAGAAATGAAAAATACAATATTCTAGTTGACTTTCATGCTCAACAGTTCACAGAAGCAGTGAAAATAGCTTACCTCAGAAAATAACGATCTTCGCAAAATTGACACCTGAAAATAAGCAATCAAATCGTTATCTCAATCATGACCAACAACAGATAGTAGTCCTGGACATAGTTATGAAACGAATATGTGTGAATTCCTATTACCATATGAGCTGAGCAACATATCCTCTTCGCCCATAATAAAATACACTCTTATTTAATATATGTAATAATTAATGAAATTACTTTATTAAACATACAAGAAAAAATTACTTACAACTTCAACTAGTAACTGCGGAAGAAAAAATCTTGGCTCTCAATGGAAAAATATTGATACCATCATAAGATGTACACCATAAGTCCATAGCGGCGAAGAAAAATAAAAACACATTTCGGGAAGAGAGTATGATCTAGATAATGTAAGAAAGTTTAAAGAGTGCCTCCAAAAGTTATTCTGGTCAGAATTATACATTGAAAATGATGCTAACGCATCGTTTCATAAGCTCTATCGTCCATTTTATAATATCTGCTTTCCAAAATTACGTATAAAGCTAAATTTAAATGCTAAAGGAAATGAAAATTGGATCATTAAAGGCCTTATAAGAAGTTGCAATAACAATCGAATGCTAAGGTACCAATATTATAAAAATAAAGACAGCATTTATGGAGCACAATACAAAGTTTACTCAAGCCTTTTTAGAAAAAAGTATATACAAATCAAAAAAGATTGCTAACATAAAATCAATTTATAAAAACAAAAATTAAAGCAAAGTAATCTGGACGATTATTAAAAAGAAATATATAATCTAAATTCCAAAACATGGAAGAGATCATAATTAACATTAAAATGGTCATGAATCCTCAATAAATAGCCACGGCCTTTAATAATCACTACATAGACTCGATACATGAAACATTATATGCGAAAAATAAAACATTCCTTGGTACTAGCTCAAATCTTTATACGATGTTCCTTAGGCCTATGAGGGAAAATGAAGTAAGAAATGACATATTGTTATTGAAAATACGAAATCGTAAGGTTATGACGAAATTAACACAAATATTATAAACAAATGCGTTTAAGATATTAATAAAATTTTGGCATATTTAATAAATTTATCATTTTCCTGTGGAACTTTTCCAGACGGATTAAAATTATCAATTATTAAACCCACATTTAAAAAAGGAGAAAAGTTTGCTGTTGATAATTATCTCTGAATTACTTTGATTCCTGTTATGTCCAAAATATTTAAAAATGTATGTATAAACGACTTTTGGATTTCTTCAATAAAAAAGACATTATAACTTATGAACAGTTTGGCTTTCAAAAAGACAAATCAACTAACCTAGTATTTTATAATTTCATAATAATATTTATATAGAAACCTTATTAACAACTATTCGACTAGGGGCCTTTTTTGACTTATCTAAAGCTTTTGATCTAGTTTCACGTGACTTTTTGCTGCCCAAGTTAGAAATTTGGAATTAGGAAACCTGCTCTACAGTGGATGTCATTTCATCTCAGTAATAGGCAGCAACAAGTTATTGTCACGAAAATAAATAGAAACAGGAACCTTGCAACGTTTTCTTCTAGTTATATAAAGATACAATAAATATGATGTCCCGCAAGGAAGCGTACTTGGCCCTATTTTATTTCTTTTATATATAAATATTGCTTTTACAAAAATGTGTACTGTTTTCCGATGACATTTCAATTATAGTGACTTCGAATAAAAAATACGGCACAATTAAGAATCACGAGACTAATTTAAATAAAACAACAGATAACTAAATAAATAAAATGGTTTGAAAATAATAATCTAAAAATTAATATAGGTAAATGTGTATATATTTAATTTAATAAATGCAAAAACAATAAATATAAGTTTAAACTAAATATACCAAAAATAAAAGCAGTAACACATACAAAACTAATAGGAGTGACAATAGATGAGAATATAAATTGGAAATTACACGTAAATTATGTGTTTGTCAAATGAAATACGTGAGTTTATGCCATTAAACAAATCAAAAATATGACAAATATAAAAACAACACCTAATATGTAATAATATATATGTTGCGTCGATATTGCGCTACGGATAATTAATGTAGGCAAACAGTACTGATCAGAATAGAGCATTTATAGTGGGGATTTATAGTAGGGATTTATCTCAAATGTCTGACATGGAGTAAAAAGTTTTCGGAATTCTTCCCATCCCTTTAAGTATATTGTGTATCAAATTTTAAGAATTTAGGTTTTTTTCATAATGATAAAATAAAAACTAGAGTTAACTTAATAAATCATTTATTTCACTGCTTCTTCGCCTCCTCTTTGATGAGTTGGAATACGAATTAGAAGTCCTTCTGGTCGCAGGCCGTAGCCGTGGGACCGCACGATGTTGTACAGCTGGGTGGTCATCGCTTCTAAGCTCCTAAAGGAATAGGCGATCTGATTCCTTGGGCCATGCCGCTTGCTAACTTTAAGTCCTAAAAAATAAACGAATGAAGAATTTATAATAAACATAGCCAATAGCCTAATAGTTAAAGATACGGAAATCTGTTTATGTTCCGCCATTCGATAATTGCCGTTAATGGTTAACGACTATAGTCTAATGGCTGGAAATCTTAGCAAAAGTCTAGAGTTTAGCTAGACTGATAAAACGTATATATGTGTGAAATGGCCAAAATAAAAGCAAAATGAAAAGAGGATTCTATGCAATTTTATTAACTTAATATTTTAATTGATATTGAAATATTTTGACTTTCTTTTTCTTAAAAAAAGAATTCTTTTTTATGAATATCAGTGAATTTAGAAAGTCCGTTACATTGACCTTGAGTTCGTTCATGAAGCTTAAGTACACTCGGTGGACCAAGAACTGGCTGCAGAGTTGTTCTGGATATCCAACAACACTTGCATGTCTAAGCCCATTCTGAAAATAAAGATGTGTCCGTTCTGAAATTTGTGAAAGGTAAACCATAAAGAAAGCATTATTATATAAGAAGTCACGATAATGCTTTCTCTCGCTGTAGGGTAAAAATTAAGACGGAAACATTACTGGCTCATCGTCAATTTCATAATCGCGTGGAAAATCATTTAGAAACAGACTTTCTGGAGTTATATTAAAGCAAAGAAAGGTAACTCTACTCAACAGAATGTATTAAAAAATGGTCGTGTCATGCCAAATATGGAATGCGCGGAGGAATTCGCAGGATTTTTCCAATCTGTATTTAAGTATGAGAAATCTGTACTAGATACATGTGGTTCAAATAAAGCAAGGAAGGGAAGCGCGTGGGTGCATATTATGCCATTACAAACAAAGGATGTCTGCCGTGCTATTACAAGACTGCTTCCAAAAAGATCTGCAGGAGTTGATGCATCTCTTTAATGCTTGCATAAATAATGCGTGCTTTCCAGATCAATAGAAAATTACTAAAGTGGTTCCAGTACGAAAAGGACGATGAGACCAAGATATTTCTAATTACAGACCTGTCGCCGTCCTCTGTACTCCTGCCAAGGTGTTAGAATCACAAATACAGAATTCCCTATATGCACAGATAGTGCCTCAGTTATCTGATTCACAACACGAATTTCACCCTGGTCGTGGAACAACGGGAAATCTACTCTATTTTATGACCACATTAGTGGCTATAGATCTGTATCTATTCCTGCGAAAACAAGTTGATGTGGCGTATTTCGATTTTTCAAAAGCATTTAATACCGTCGT
>JAOCPS010396692.1:0-12236 GCA_025505425.1 Graphium colonna | reverse complement strand
TATAGATATCAAGACCGACTGTATACACAGACAGCTTATTAATATATTTTGTAAATGTCTTGAACATTTTCTAATTGAAGAAAAGTTAAGGACTACCATTACAAAAGGCTCGGTTGTTTGTTTAAAACAAATTATTAAAATGTAACTTACAAATTATTAACAAGAATAATTTGAATATAAATGATAATTAAACGTTTAAAAGCAAAAAACGCATTCTCAGGTAAGTCAATTAAAACATACTGTAACATATTAATTTAAAACACGTCGAAGCCGAGCAGCTAATGAACACAGCTACCGTTTTAAATAAACTGTCTTTCATATTGGAATACCATTTGGTCTGAAATAGCAGCTGTCGACTTACGTTTCCCAAAGCAGTTCCAAACTTTATCGTAAGGAATGTCGGGACAAATTAAGCTGATAAGGCCAGGGAATTATGTATGCACATTAAGTTGTCGTTTTCATTAGCATTATTTGTACAAACGTGTCCCTTTATTATTTACTTGCCGTCTTTTTTTAAACAGGTAAATCGATAACATGGTTAAAATTACGACTCTGTCATATTTATTGGAGGTCCGCGTGGTATAAAACTCGTTTTGTTTACATTTTACTGCCGTATAAATCGACTTGAACATTGAATAAATTAAAGGAATCAAAGGACAATGCCCAAAAATTGTACCAAAATGTCTCGTGCATTAAGGTCAAAATTGTATAGTAATTTTTTTTACAATTTCTTACGATATTACGCTTCTTGAATTTGATTTTTTAAACATGGAGTTTAGATTTAAATATCAAAGTATGAATTTTCCTTTCAGTGCATGACGTTTACACAATCTGTCATAAATATGTAGGATGCAATAGAAACAATTTTTTTACGAATCTATTTCTCGACTTTATCAAATATCTCCGAAACCCAGGTTCTCGTTACAAAAAGAACTTTTGTCCGAGTTTATTTAATTATTTAATCTCCAGAAAAAAATGTATGGAGTTGATGCAACTTGGAACGCTCTGTCATATGAAAATAGGCATTGTCCATTATAATACCTTCGCTTGTGTATAATTTTATAATATTTAAATGTATACGAATGTATATTATTGTTTTTTAACCATCACTATCTGTGTTACTTACGGTTATTATTGTTAGTTCCTATTTTAGTAAGAGTCAATAAATTAAAAAGATATTAAAGATATACATGCACGAGAAACATTTGTAATTATAATAAGTAAAACAAAGATAAGCTGTTTAGCTTATTATATGGTTAATTGATTCCATGTTAATTTATAATCGTAGAATGTTATTCTTGTGTAAATAATAAATTAATTTCACGTTAAAAACGTGTGCATTTTAAATGTTAGGTAAAATATTAATGTATGCTGTAGTTTAGTAATTAATACAGCAATAAATTGAATAAAAATATTTTGACTTAGAGCCGAGGTAGCTCAGTGTCAGCTTGAGGCGAACCTAAGTTCGATCCCCGATGCCGACACCAATGAAATTGTTAATTTTCTAATTGCAATTTCAAGTATTGTCTTACTACGTGCTCTTGCAGTAAAGGAAAACATCGTGGGGAAACCTGCATATCTAAGAAATAATGTGCCTGAGATATGTGAAGTCCACCAATCCGCACTTGGGCCACGTGGTAGACTATGTCCTATACCCTCTGTAGAGGAAGCCTTTGATAAGCAGTGGGACAATTTGAAAATAGGCTGTTATTTTACTTTTTATATACACGCAAAAAACTGAAAAATGTCTCTCGGCTATAAAAACAATATTTCCGGGGTAATCGAACTGCACTGGGATAATACAAAAATAGGCTGTTACCATTTGGACTTAAACATAAATAAAATATTCAATATAACTTATGTTTTATATCTTCTACGTGACATGTGTACAGTGCTAATGTATTTTTATTAATATTATCTCATTCACAATTCATAAATCTGACAGTATTGACCAATAAAAACCATCACAAAAACAATTAGCCAGGAGAATTTAAAGCCATGCCGACGTATTAAAAAATTGCTAAGCGAAAATATGACCGCTTCAATCACTTAACAGAATTGTGATACATCCTATTCTAAAGCTCGCATATAATATCCTACACATATCCAAAGTGAATAGCTCCCGCTTGCAAATCAAATTGATTAAAAACAGTTTGTGTTTGTTTACGTGTGCGCGTTCGCGTAATTGTAGTGATTTAATTAAAAGCACGGGAGGGGTTGCTAGGCAACGGGCTGTGGCTCGATTACACGCGTTTCGCACCCTGAACAGCCCTCGTAATGCCTCCTTAATGTATTCCCGCTTTGCTACCTCTTGATTTCACAAGACAACACTCACGGCGCGTTTGCCTGGCTGTTGCTTTGAGGGACGGTCTTCAGGAATGCGAATTAATTGTGGAACTACATATAGAGGCGGTTGTCGCACGTTAGTGCCGAAAAGTGCTTATTTAAAAAACAAGCATATAAAGTATTTATTATCATCTAAACATTTGTTACTTTTTGATGTTTTTCTAATAGACGTAAGCAGCGGTAGGTACCTATTTTTCGTCAAATGAGGAAAAAAAAAATTATATATGGCCAAGCCTAGAGCTCACTAAGAAATATTAGTAAAATTTCAAATATTTTATTTAGGTGGTAGAGCATAACATCTTTTCACAGCTTCTGCTGCATTACTACGGCCACGCTCGCCCGGTGAAAGAACACCGCCCCTTACAAAGTATGCATGATTTTTGGGGATACCGGTTGGCCATTCCTACTCTTTTCTTTTCCCACTCCTTTATCCTCCAAAACCTTAATCCCGACTTATGTTATCTAATTTCCATGGGCGACGGGTCGCTTAACATCAGGTGAACCGCCTGCTCAATTGTCATCCTTTCCATAAAAATCCTGTATCTGTTTTCGCCATTCCCTTTTCTTTCATTATGAATTATTGGAGGAAACGCCACAGATTTTTAAGTGGCGATGATGCTATTAACCAGATACAATTCTTACGCCACGATTTCATTCAGTGGGTAGAACATCAGCTCAAATTACTTTCGATTCCAATTTATTCAATAATTTACTTTATCGAACTACGACTATACATTATTTTTTCATCCCACAAAAAAAAGGAAATCCGATATCTACAAAATAATGTTGAAATAAGTGAACACGCGAACGTTTTGTATTCACTTGAAACGGGGCGTGAATTTCGGTCGATATCGCCGAATTGTATTATCCGACGTGCATCCGGTGCGTACCCAAAAAAACTCCTTTCACCTGACTGCACCTGATTCGGTCGCGGTTGGACTTTTTTTATTCAACCAGCCTTAGTACGCGTAAAGCAAATCATACGAACACAAAATCACTCATTAACGTATTTTATAGAGACACTAAGATGGAAAAAAACGATGAAAACTTCTATTTCGTTTCGTAGCATAAAGCCTAAATATGATAAAATTTTAAGTAAGTAACTTGACAGTTTTCAGAAAAAAAAATTATGTTACCACACCTAACCTAATAGTCTTTGGTCTATTTGCATTAAGAGTCATTCACTCTACTCACTAGTTTTATTTGTCAAAAACTTTATCTGTCAAGTTACTAATTAATTAAAAGTCAAGTTATAACTACACTGATAAAGATGTATATTTTATTTTATACAAAAAATTTTATTGCTAACACAGGTGTCCTTTGACTCATGTGTTGCTATTCCCTAATGAGAATAAAATATATACATTTTTTTAAAACAGGAGTATGTCCTTCAGTTGTTAACAACAAAATAATAAGTGCTTATTTCTTTTCATAGCCTATAGCTTTTGATTCAGGCTTTAATTATAAATTATGTAATTTTTTTTCTAACGGCCAAAATAAAACCATAAATGTTATATCAGCTCAAACACTTGTTTAAATAAAATGATTAAAAAAGATGTTTTGAACGTCTTTACGTATTTTGTATTTTATAAAGTTTTCTGAAATGATTGTAAAGGTTATCTTTTGTTATATAAATGTTAATTTATTATATTATGTACATACATCGCTGAGACTAGATAAATTTTGTAAATTATCCATGGTAGGCCTTTTCAAGTACATATCGGTTACTTTTTTACGGGGCCAAAAAAAGCCTATAACGAATCGGTCGCGTGGTAAATTATCCGATGACCGTGTAATAGGAAACCACGTTTTTTTTTTTCGGTTTAACTCGCAGGTGATAACTAGCTCGTTACTGGACTGTCAACAGAAAACGAGGGTTCATCTCGTTAGTTTCGGATGTAGTTGATTTAATTTTTGTGGTAAATGTTAACTATAGGGAACATACTGACTGATTTTTTTTGTATGTAAACTTATATATATATATATTTTTTTTATTATTATGTCTTAATCAGTGCAGCGATTTATACAGATATACATCTTTATGATTTAATTTTGTAATGATAACAACGAAATAATTAACGAACTGAAAAGACAATAAACTTTTGGAAAGAACATTAATTTTAATGCTCTGAACTGAAAAAAAAAGCATTTTCTTTGTTTTAATGCCGTTAATACGTGCATGTCAATAAAGTGAGACGTGTTTTATCCCGAATTTGAGTTACTCAAACAGTAATTTATAATTTGAGTTACTCAAACAGTAATTCATGACTTCAAACTCCTTAAAAGTGTACTTACTGAACATGTCTTCTCCGTTACTTTGATTGTAAAAACAAACCACTGATACGATTTTTATAAAAATGGTGTGGGATTTTGGAAGTATACTCTATCAGATAAAGAAAATTATTTTTAAAATAAATGGCGAAGATATAGGCGAACATTCCTACATTTTGACAAAAAAAGAATTTTTAAAATCGGTTCATAAATAACGAAAATACGCGCGAATATGAATAAAATTAATTTTGTTATTTTTATTTAAAATCAAACTACTGAACAGAATTGTTTAAATATTTTATGAGACCGTTTCGGAAGAGTACTCTGTCAAACAAGAAAAAAAATAAAATCGGTCCATAAATGACGGAGGTATGCGCGAACGTACAAAAATATAAACATCCCAATTGAGAACCTTCCTCATTTTTGAAGTCGGTTGATAATATTTATAATCATAACAAGCCGTAAATGGTGTGTATCATTTTGCAATCTGTTGTATAATTTGTTTACTCATCCCCACTCGCTAGACTTTGATGTATGTGAGAGTAAATATTTCGCATAGAGCTTACAGCGTTAAACAGCCGTGTTTACGGGATCTGCCTGCCCCCTGTCGCATGATCCCGAGTTATTTACGTAAATTACTGCACCGGGCCTGGGTAATGTAAACCATCCTGGTACGTAACTAAGGGCTTGTATGGACTAGCGACAATAAAGGATGAATATTTTATCTTGTCATTAAAATTTGTTTGTTTATCCTTTTTTATATTGATTACTAATATATTATAGATTGTTTATTTTAGTTTTAGTATACAAATTTGTAAATCTACCTTATGCTGTGTAATAATTCTCTCTTGACATCTATTCAAGATTTGCTGGAAGGGAACTCTTTCTAGGGTTATTTTTTGTACATCAATTTTATACTTATCTGTTTTTTGTGTTTATTTTGTGTACAATAAAAAATAGAGAATAGAATTTAATACTTTTTGCGCATATAATCGATTCTAAAAAATCTAAAAGTCGATTCTAAATGATTCAAATTGATCAGTGGTTAAAATTAAATTATTCTTGTTCAATACGAACATGTAAATAATAGAATTTGCCTTTTATTCTCATGTGTAAGCTATGTTAATGTCAAATGTAATCAATAAATAATCAGTAAATTGAAGTTCAAACAAGTAAAAGACGTTCTTATACATTTTAACGCACATTCTCTTATTTATTCGTTATAGTAAGTTTAATCGAGCTTTAACGTAGTAACTTTTATAAAAAAAACCAGCTCTTAGCCAAAATCACGGACCCCATAAAATAAAGGCTAAACTAGCAGTATTATTATGCAAGTTCTATCTTTATTGTGTCTAGTATAAAATTATTTGATACAAATATATAGTTTAAAAATATTCAATTTAAAGTGAGAAAATACAACACAACACGACGGTGTTAATTTCTGTTAACTATGTACATTATTGGCCACCTATAATTATAAATAAAAATTAGTATCTGCAGTTAATAAATACAAAATTTTAGCGTTAATTTAAAAAAATACGCTAGTGCATATTATGCCTTAACTACAGCATTATTGTACGTCGGCCAATAAAGCTGTCACCGTTGCAACACGTAGTGCCCGAATACGCCTCTTTATGGATCCCCAATGATTTTTACGAGACTTGCTATTCTCGGTGCTGCACGTTTTATGATGACCGTTATCGCCGATGGGACGTGGCGGCTGTAAAACGTCCGACGGCGGTTTTCCGTTGTCGTGGCGACGTACGGCGCGTGACGGGTCTAGGGTGTGACACTAGTTAACTCTTTTCATGCACGGACAGAAAATTAGTCGTATGTACGAGTTAACCCGTGCTGCCCTGCTACCTAGCTTTATTAGAACTCGAGCTATTGATGTGGACAAAATTTCGAATATAGGAGCTTGTTCCGGGTCGTAGACTAAAAACCGAATATACGGAAAAAAGAAAGCTATTAATACATAAGAAATTTATATGATGGGAAAACGTATTTTCTTATATATTGAGAAGGAAAAAATGTACAAGACATCCTATAATTAATAATAAATCTGTGTGTGCGGTCGGACGAACTCGTATTGAATATCATAAATTCTTTTTGTATATAGATTGGATCTTTTCCAAATAAATGTTGTTTTGTATTGCTAACAGAGTATTAAAATCCGTTAAGTATTTTCAGATATTAGATAACAACAGACATAAAATAATCGGTAGTGAATTTTAATGTTTAAAATGTATTGATGATGATGACAATAATCGATCATACAATGTTAACGACATAAAACATGAAAATATCCAAACTTACTCCTCTAAGCATTAACACTATTGCATTAACATTATGCATCTAGATGTCCATGTACCCTCAAAATCAGATGAGTCGCGCACTCGTTAACCTCCCTCAAAAATATAAACGCCGCTTTCCAGCGGGCCCTTGAAGAGCTCACCTTTGGCGTCACCTCGACGCCGTTTTTTTCCCAACGCATAATTCGTATGCGCCGAAATGCTATAGCCGAGGGGAGCTTTAAATATCCGCCATTGTGCGACGTCTACTTGTACTTTAGAAATGGTTTTTTGCTCGGCCGCGAACTCTTTGTGTGTAGGTGCGACGCTCAATAAGACGGAGACGCGTGATTTTTCTCGCGTATCCGACGATGCGAAATTATTATTATGTGGGGTATATCTGTATGATAGAATGTTCTAGACGTTCTGTAAAGGGTTGACCGTATTCGTGTGATTTTATTGTTTTCATTTATCTTACGGGACAAAGAAGTGTTCGTTGGACTCTTGCTCTCGTTTTTTTTTTGTTTTAGATATGAATGCGGTTATTCAGTAAACGTGTGAAAATATTATCAGTCCGAAACTCAGCAATAAAGTTGCTTTTTTTTGTTTTATTTTTTTCAATTTTAAGATCTAATTCTTAAAAAAAGGATTGTATCTGGGTATCAGCACACTTTCTTCCCTTAAATAGGCTTCAAAGAAAGTGCTAATAGTTAAAAACTTTTGATTGCGTAGCGTTTATTTGTCACGAATATACAAGATTAAATATAAATCTAGTACTTCGCGTATTATATTTAATCCGTACAGTGATATTACGACATCGATATAACATATTAATCATTTTTTTATAAAAATTCTACCTGCAGCATTTCAAGAAATCGATCTTATAATATCAAAATAGTACTGTTACTAGAAAGTACCGATGCCTGCAATGTAAAAAACCCCTCATCTCTATTCTGCAAGCAAAACTGGCTTCAATCACGTGTTCGGATTGCTTGTGCCAGAGCACACTGGCTTTCATTAGCCACACATACACACAGTGTTTCTAAAGAACAGATAACCCGCAATAGACACAGCATAAGTAAACGCTAGTTTGTGCAAGAACACATACGCAAATCAAAAATCAACGAATTTAATCCAATCATCGTATAAGATGTTAGGACGTGATCCTTAAACAACCATCCACGCACGCATGTACTTGCTAACTGTCAGCACATTTCTTTCTTTAACCGACTTCAAAACAATAGGAGGTCCTCAATTCGATTGAATTTTTGCCTTTTGCCTCTAGGTATACTCCTTCGTTCATGAGCCGATTAAGAGATTTTTAATTTGATAGAATACACTAACAGATTTATTCTATAAGATTTTCAGAAAAACTTCTGCGTACTTTGTTATTTAAATTAAAACAATTTGATACTTTTATTCGCAAACCAGCTAACTCACACTTTTGTTAAAAACGTGGAGTTCGCAAACAAATGATTTGTAACAATTTAAAATTTAACGTTATCATAATTCTTCGGAAACATAGTTATTCTAAAACCTGTCCGTTTTCCCTATACGATGATTTTAATTCTATGTTGTATTTAGTTTGAAGAATATTACAATTTTTTGTGGTTTCCCTCACGAAATTAATCAAATGGAGTTAGCTGGTTTGCGAATTAAGGTATCGAATTAAAAAAAAATACATGAAAGTTTACTTTTAAGGCGTTTAAAGTAGATTTTAAATTTGAAAAATAACACTTGTTTCACTACGAAATGGTACAAAATGCGGCCTCTATAGGGTGTTATCTCTAATGTAAAACTTAGGGCAAAAAGCGGGCGCCTTGGGCATGGCATATCTCGTTATTTGTCGTATCAAGTGGTCCATTTGGTTTTCGCCGCGGCATCAAAGGCGCCGCCGCACGGTAGCCGCCCAACCGTCTTATGGCGCGAACCAGTGATGTACCGCCTCCGTTATTTATCGACTTTGAACAACGCTAGTGATGTGCCGCTACCGCCCTACGTGTACAACTTTTATTTGCTGGCTTTTCGGAAGTAACTCCATAAGCTAATTTAAATGTTATGATTATTTTTGTAGGTCTTTGTCGGGAAGGTATCTAAAGCTTTATATTGATACTGGTTGTCTTGGTTTGGCGCTTGCACATATATATTCAAAAATATTAGTATAGTAACTCTTATTTGTCTTGTTGCGAGCTGATAAGATGAGAAAAGCTAATCGGAAAAACAAGATTTCTGAGCGTTTTCTTTTTTATATGTGAGTGTTTGCAATCATCCAATAGTGCAGTAGAATAGAGGTACTTTAAATTACAATCAATATGGAATTAATTGTCGCCAGCGGTATTTCCGGACCGATCCGACTTAGGGACCTTCAAGAAAAGAGCATTCTCCTACCTTACAGGCCGGCAACGCTCCTGTAATTCCTTTGGTGTTGCGGTAGTCCATGGGCGGCGGTAATTACTTACCATTAGGTGAGCTGCTTGCTCGTTTGCGTCCTTCTCCATAAAAAAATTTTAGCTTCATGTGTACCACGACTTTTTATTACTGTGTGCGAACGGTAGAATTTTCGAAGCTTCAATTGAAATCTTCAAAAACAGACCATATATTTATATATTTGTTACTACGCACATCACTATAGCCGATGGGAATGCAACAAAAGCAGCGGTCCGACACAACACATTTATTGCCTCATCAAAATCGTAGATGGCCCTCGTGCCGTGCGCCTTTGTAGGTGGCCGGTAAACTTAATCCGTTTCAAATTCAGATTTCTCGGGAATAATTTATTAACTATATTAATTATTCCGCTCTTTTAAAATTAGAAAACTGATTGTGTGTGTGTTTGATTTCGATTCTCTCGAGGCATCCAAGCTTCTAATATATGCAAATAGACATTAGTACCATATTTATTTATTTCCTTCACCATCAAAATACACATTGATACTGATGATTACACAAATAACAAGAATATATCTTAAATTAAATGGTATCTTAGTAACAGGTGAAACGAATATGAATAAAGAAACAATTTTAGTACAAGCTTCACCATAAGTTATTTAAATTAACGAATTTTTTAAACGTTTATATATGGAATACAAACAAAAAAGTTGATTTGAAAAATGAAATAGTAAAGGAGAAAAGAATAAATAAAAGTTACGTTGTAGTTGGTATAATAAGGTGTGGCTTGTTTGTTTGTAAGATTGTATGAACAGAAATTACCTACTTCATCATTAAAAACGACAAGAATACTTTTATCGCCCTAAGGAATAATAAATAAATACTTTTATACATGCCTGATAATAAATAAATAATTTAACACCTTCACCAACTCTCTAGAAATTGCTAGAAGGTACGTATAGAAATTAACTAACAAGGAGTAACTAAGAGAAAGTATGTTTTATTATGCTTATCGCCTTTAAAGAAATTTAAAAAAAAAAACTTTTTTTCAATACAATTTTCCATGCTTATCTTTTTTTATTCATCAAAATAACAGAAGTTTTAGAATTTCATAAAATATGTAGTATTTCTAAGAACTATTTATATAAAGAGGAAGTTTAATGTCAACGACCAACATAAATATTAGATAACGTCTTAAAATTTTTCCACAACTCAAACTAATTTGTTTCTATTAATTCTTATAAATTAAGAAATGATATCGATCTATGAATTTTTAAATAAAATGCTGTGCTACTAAGATGTGACGGAAAGATAAAACGAAGGATGAAGAAGCGTAGGCGAAGGCAATGCCCTGTTCAAACGTTTGAAGATGTCACGTCATTACATTATAAAATACTATTATTCACACGAGATATCGCCTGTGTTGATTTTGTAAAAGTAAAGTAACAGCCTATTTTCTAATGTCCCACTGCTGGGCAAAGGCCTCTAGACAGAGGGTATAGGGCATAATCCACCACGCGGCCCAAGTGCGGATTGGCGGACTTCACATATCCTAGAAATATTATTACTTAGATATGCAGGTTTCCTCACGATGTTTTCCTTCACCGCAGAGCATGTGGTAAATCAGCACTTAAAATTGCAATTAGAAAATTAACAATTTCATTGGTGCTGGCACCGGGGATCCAACTCGGGTTCGCCTCGAGGAAACATATTGAAGGCGACCGCCCAGACACTGAGCTACCACGGCTCCGATGTAACTTGATACGTTATTATTCATAAAAATGTACATTGCCCTTTAGGATATTAATCAGCTTCATAAAGTAATTTACGTTTAATCTCACGACTGAAATATAAATAGAGTAACCTATTCAGGGCGCAGGTCAACGACGACATGGCTAGAAGTAGTCGAGGGTTAACACCTTAAGCTATTGTCTGAGTAAAAGGGTTCTGCAGATAGATACTTAGATCAATTATGAGATTACGTCATTGAGTCCATAGTGGATAGAAAGTGGTTTGTTACTTTAACTAACTGTGTATTTCGCGAAAATATCACATTTTTTTTTAAATTTTAACCGACTTTAAATGGAGATTATCATATCTTTTTCATTTTATTTTTATATATCTATACAGGATGATTGGTAACTCACTTACGATATTAAAAAAGAGCACTCGGTACTTGACTGTCATCATATTTGTGTAATTAAATTAGCGGCATAGTTTTAGCCCAAATTTTCCAATTAATTAATGAAGTGTGGCGGATATCTTCGACAGTTTTTTTTTTGTTAGGTTACTCTTTTAACACAGACCTTGTACAGAAATCTGTTTCTTCTTTTTTTAAATTAAAATTGTTATTAAATAAAAATTTAAAAATTTTGAGGTCGATGGCACAGCGTTCTGTGGTAATTTCTTATTTTTAATGGGTTTAGGTCGGTGCAGTTGTAGTAGTTAATCGTTTCGGCAACCAGCACCGCTTTAAATGTATTGTACTGTTTTACCTAGCTTTTAATTCTCGTAAACGATATTTTTATTACTTTTTTAATTTTGAATTTATGCTATTTACTCATTATTACTTAAAAAAAACTTAATAACTGATATTATAAATGTCTTAATGTTTTAACCAATCAGCGTGAAGTTTTGCTTACATCTATCTTGTCATGGTTATAAAGGGGGTTATAAAATACCATAACATCGAAAAGAAGTATGTTTTCAAGAGATAGATAAGTATATAATAGAACAGTATATTTAAAACATAGCAGATAGTATTTAGAACAGTTACCAAGTTATCACATATTATCTAAAAAAATAATATTCTCCTTTTATTTACCTCTTTTTTCACAAAAAAGTAAATAGATAAAGTGTCTAATGATATAATAACCTAAAAATACCGCATGGCGTCGTATATTATATGGAATATTATATAATATTATATTATATATTTGA
>JAOCPS010396581.1:0-12236 GCA_025505425.1 Graphium colonna | reverse complement strand
GTTTGTATTGATATTTTAATGCTCGCGTAAAGAGGGGTTAAAAAATTGGGATTTTTAAATTTTGTTTGCGGTTAGAAATATCTATTTCATTTAGGTATTTTGACAGAAAAAAAATTGATGAAATTGAGTTTTACGCAGGCTTTTGACCATACTGAGTAATAAAATTATTACACACGTGCATGATAATGCAAATAAGAGTAAAGCGGCACGTGCTACAGATGTCGTTGCGGGCAAGCACACGCACGTTACGTGATGTGATGTGTGGTCTACAGTTGTATTATTTTAAATAATATCCATTTTTATACAACGAGTTGTTTTATACAATTCTAATAATTTTTATGGGAAATTTAGCTACCCTGTGATTGATTCATGTAATGATATGGGATGATATCTATACATTGACATTGCTTAACAACTTTTAAACTTTATAGAGCAATCCTTTTTGGGCAAGGTTCTACGGATAGCGGTGATCACTTACTGTCCCGTGAACCACTAAAGCTTTACGTTATTCTTTATGAGGCATTCTATCAACAAAACTTAAACCTATGAGAAAGAAGCCTCTATTTTTCTACTTGGCATAAATTTCTTCAAACTATTCTAGCCCACATCAATAGTAGTCATACGTAGAGGTTTTAAATGAATATATACGTGTAGTATACAAAGAAGGCAGAAATATCTCCAAACAAATCAAAATAAGACTAGTGAGAACAATCATAGTTTACATATTTCTCTACAGAGCAGACACATAATCCTACGAAAATCTGAAAGCCAGAAGATAGACACCTTTGAAACGTGGTGTTGCCGCCGAATACTTCGTAAACCATGGATGGTTAGAAGTACAAATTTATCTATGCTCAGAGTATTGAAAATAAAGACCAGGCTTTCTTTTATATGTTTGCAATTCGTGCCTACTTTGGACACGTTCTACGTTGCTCAGCTAGACCGGGATAACTTTCAAAACTTAATTATATTGGAAAAAGTAGATGGTAAAAGATGGCTTTATAAAGTCGGCATAAAATAAAGTATGCATGACTTTTGGGGATGCCGGATCTTTTCACACTCCTATCCCCCTCAAAAACCTTAATCTAAATTAAGTATAAATAAAAAAGGCAAGCTTAAATTAAAGTTATACATAGTAAGACCTCTATGTTTAGAAATGACATTTATGGTAATAGAAAGATCACTATACCTACCAACCATTAGCGACGTGTCCCTTTTGACGATTTTGTATACGTTGTTGCAAAAGTTGTCTATTAGTGAAGATAGCCATTTGCTGCAGCTGAAGACCCTGTCTGTTATTTTGTATGTTTCACTATTATCCATTCCGTATACGATGTTGTTTCTATTCAACAAAAGTACGACGTACAGCTAAAAGGAAAGAAAAATCCCTTGATGATATCTGTGTGACAACAAAATATTTGTATAGTACCCTAATGACCGTGTATAATAAATATAAATAATCTATCCTGAGTAGGAGTTCCAAAAAGTAAATGTAAAATTTTAAGTTTTAAGGTTATAGTGCAATAAATTTAGCAAAGTGAAGTAAACTTTACAACAATAACAACATTACTCGTTACATATTTGAAAAACAAAGTTTTCAGTACTTTAGTGTAACTTATGGAAATGTTATGATTAAATTGCGGATCGTAAAATCTCCTTTTGAAAGTTAAAATATATTCCTCTTTTTTCCTAATCTGAAATTGATTATAAAGCGTCAGCTGATCATTAATTTGCATAGTTTGTAAAATTATTTGTAAAATAATTATATTAATAATCTGTAAGATTATTAGACAAATACAAAAAAAAAGTTGCCAAATAAAAATTATATGCAAAACATAAATTAAGTTGCTATAATTTAAAAAAGTAAGTGTCCCATAGTAATATTTACGAGTAACAATAATATAATTTGACCATTATCAACATTTGTTTTATTTTTAGAGTCGTCCTAATTATGATAGGAGGGCGTCAACATTAGGAGGCATCCAGTGCCATATAAATAGTAACAAAATATAGATTATTTGTAACAATTGTTATTTATTCATTGAAAGTTATTTATTTTGATTAACACACGAGACATTAAAGTATCTTATTACAAGGTCATGTTTTATGCGTTGTATACTACTGTACTTTCAAAAATATTTTTTTATAAATTTTTAATAACGAATAAATAAGTAAAATAAAAATTAAATAGGTTTGAGTTCAGAAAAATAAAGATAAAATAGTCTTTGATAAATTATTGAAATAAAGAGCCAAAGAAGCAGCCAAAATGTTTTTAACGCATTAGGATTTTAACGAAAAAATAATATAGTACACTAACAATACTTAATTCCTTTCTTAATATTAACCAATTGTTTATACGATTTGACAATAAAAGCACATGTTAATTCATTAATAAACTGCACAACTTTTGAGTATAATATCACAAACAATTTCTCCAATATTTTATCTTTCAAAAACCACAGTCTAAAAAAGCACATACATGATGTTAAAAAAATTGTCAGTATACATACAATATATTTGAGATCCATTTTAAACTGTTTTCTATTTCCACTAATAGCACAATAAATGATTGGTCCGGTTAACAGTAACCTGATGAATGAAACTATCTCAGCGTTGCCGCTCTAAAAATAAGTCTGTCCGTAGTACGGAATTACTTAAAACTTACATAGATAATGTCGTTTACAAAACATCACTTCGATAAGATTAAAGATAGTTTAAAACAATGCGGTGATTTATTATTGTGTCTTGTGTCATTAGTTTTGGGAAAGAGCAACAAATGGTGCATAATAAACTTAATTGACGTTTTCGTTCATTCATTCCCTAAACTATTACAATAATTGCACTGGGAAACTTATAAAAAATTCATAGAAAACAATTAACTTGTTTTGCAATATATCGAAGGTGAATACTAAGATCGTTCTTTCGACTCAAGCTACCATATTATCGTCTGGTAAAATTGTTTCTCAGATATATTATTATAATGTGTAAACATATAGATAAGTAAGTTCAAAATATTCAGGATTTGTTACATAATTAATTAATTATCGCGCGCCTTGACCCAGATAAGTTATTGTTTTTGTTTGTTGTCTTGATCTGATTAACATTTTTTTTATAAAAACCGTAAAGAATCATTATTCATAATATAGGACGTCTTACCTGCAGTAATGTACATTAGTGTAGGTAAGACGTTGGTTGGCAAAAAATATATATAAATTTTTAAAGCGACATGATATATTTATATATATGTATAATAAAAACATTCATCCATTGACCAAAACGGAAAAAGCTTTATTTTTTTATTTATAAAACACAATATTTTTTTTTACTTTTATTGTATCTTTTTTATTTGTTTTAATTTCCTTGAAACGGCGTGAATTGTCAGTATTTATGTAGATAATATTTTATTTTTTTTTCCAGTGACAATAAATAGACATTTTGAAAATATGGCATGAATAAAAAAATGATTTATTCGTAAGAAGAAGGCACAATATTTTTGTTTTGAAATGTGTCTCGTTAAAATCATATTATCATTAAGAGATCACAGGGGAATCTGGAGAAATTTGTTTACGTAAATAGAAATTTTATTAATAGACTAGAATTATCTTCGAATAATTGTTTCTTTTTTAAACACTATTCAGCCGCATAAACGTAACGCTTTATCTCCAGTTCTTAGGTTTTTTGCTACTTAAAGAATGAATGATACATTACATACAAGGCAAGTTTTGTTGATACTTTGCAGTTTGCATTTTTTATGTTTTTTCGTTTTTTTTTTATAAATATACAAAATAAAAAGACACGTGGACTCGCGAGTGAAAACTACGTCTGGAAAGTTACAAACTTAGCGGGTCCAATAATATTTTAATACGTCTAATCATAATGTGTATTTGTAGAATCTAATCAATATTAATGATAATTTATGATTATGTCTAATAATACCAATGTCTAGCAAATATTTCACGTAATACCAGCAATCGGCCGTAGCTGTGGATTGGTAATTTATATATATCATTCTATGGTCGTTGTATTATCGGATAATATTCATAAATTATATTAACTATACCTCTAACCACTCCAGATAATTGCTTTTTATAAGCAATGTCGTGAAGAAACACGAACAAAGAACAATAAAAAAATAATTTTATCTTTATACGATCTGATGCAATGTAGCATATGCTACAATCACTAGAAAATTGTAAGTAGAAAAAATTATAATATACTTTAAAAAAAAAATACCCACCAACCTTGCAAATATTTGTCTATAGCTGGCGTTACATAAGAAAAAGGTATCTATTGATTGATGTTTTATTATAAAACTTATATTTTATATGTACAAATAATTGTTTAAATATTGGCTGGGCTAAAACAGTCTTTTTAAAAATGGAACATGTTATTTTTTTTAATTTATTAATTATTTAAGACTTAATTTAGAAAATGCACTCCAAAGAAACTTAAATTTCAGGTTAAATATTTTCCAATTCTAGTCGTCCGCTAAGGGAACGAATAATATTTAACTATTCGTCCGTTTAGCGGACGACTAGACACTCCGTTAAATATTTGCGTTAAATGTTTATGTTACCAGTTAATTTTATAATAATGCTTATTTTTTGTTTGTATAAAGCGATGTCGATTCAGCCAAAAAAATACTTACTTTGTTTTTCGTCAGTTCTTACTTAACTTAACCGTTAAATGGCACACATACCGTTATTCTGTCTCTTCTCTGATTGTTATTAAGTCATGAAATTCAATAAAGAAGCCGTGACCCGAGATCAACAATATGTTTGTCCCACAAATATTTATCACGTTCCTATTTGTCTCAAAAACGTTTATCTATTATTAGGAAAGTACACAAGCTTGTTACCAACTGCTTTAAATAACATAATTAGTCTATAATAAAAACAAATACGCTTTGATATATAAACTGTGACTTATGTATACGTGCTAATATATCCATTTGTTTGTAATTAAATAGACAGTAAATAAATTTAAATGATTTCGAAGTGAAAACTTCTTTAAAGGCGTTGAGCACTTTTTAGGATCGGTAAAAAATTTAAAACTCGTGACAGGAGTTCTGAAGTTTTAAATTTAAATTTAATGTGATATAAATTTTCATGTATTTTATTATATATAAATATAATTACTATATATTTTTCTTTATAATATTATTTTTATGTGATTTAAATGACACTGGACTTATTATTATGTTATAAATAAAAAAGATGGCGGTAGGTATGTATATTTGGTATTTTCGCACACTAATGTTTTTTTTTTAAAAAATTATAATAAATATTTTAATCTTGAGCCATAAGTAAACAAATCAATAGAGATAGACGAAAAGTACCAGAAAATCGATTTATTTCACCAAAAGAATCGTTATACACTCGCCTGTAAGCCCCAAATTAATTATTACATATCGATAACTGGGTGCGTTGCGTTCACATAGCAACAGTCCCCTATCTACAGTAATAGGTGAAAGATAGGCAGGAAGTCGTCGTTACGAATATACTAAAAATAAAGGGTCAGGGGTCACTGTTTGCCCAGACGTATTGTGTACTTGTATATTTCGATACGCTTTAGTAACCTTAATGCTCTTTTTAACTTTTGGAAAAGTAACAACCCTTTTTTTGTATCTTCATTTGTCACTAGCTTTCGTTTTTTTATCATAAAACTTTTGCTAACAAAGGGAACTATTTCGTGAAATATATTTCTTAGTTTTCCAAATATACTTAATAAATTTTGTGACCTAATTTTTTGACTCCACAAACCTGTTAGAGTGGTTTACAATATTGTGGCCACCTTCATCTACTTTTTTCTAACTTTTTAATCCCTTATAATTTTGCTATCCAAGAGCGTTTTATATAAAATATGTTTGGTAAAATTATTTTACACTTATTACAAACAACGCTGCACTATCACAATTTCCTTAAAGCGACTAATAAATGTTCCTGCAATAATTATACTCCTATCTTGAGCTTGAGTAATGGGTAATAAATGGTTTAATAAATTCCTGATAGAGTTTCGAATAACTATTTAATAACATAACAATGAATAACAATGTATATTGAAAAAAATATACTATTTTCCTCTTATATTCTTGTATTCATAGGTTGTGCGTAAACTTTCACTTATATTTAAAAATTGCTGCTTTGTAAAACGCAATTTTATCAATTAATTTTTAAACCAAAAAATTCACATTTTTTAAAAATATGTTCTATATTAAGAACATCTTATTTATGTAATAGATATGAACTGCTGTTCTTGACGAAAAATATGTAGAAAAACATTGCATTCGGATTAATTAACGATTTGATCCCGGAGTATGTCCACAACATTTATGGTCGTTAGAGAATTGACCTAACTCTAATTTGTTGTTATTCAATAATATCGATAAAAATGAGACATCCCTTGTGGCCGGCGCCTGATAGCTTCCAACTCATAAACAAGTGATTGCAAACGCGTGTCATGTTATGTTGTCACTTATAAATAGATAGTATATATTATAATTATTCACTGTCATACTATTTCTTCATTAAGCCGCCTCCATAGCCTAATGATATGAATCCTTCATTTGTAAACCGCAGGTCGTGGGTTCGAATTCCGTAGGGGAACAGTAACTTTGTGTCATTGTTTTTTGATTGGATTAAATAGGGCAATTCGTGCTGATTACCCGATTGTCTGAAAAGAAAGATGATCCATAATAGGCATGTTAAAAATCGATCCTGCGCTTGATTTCTCTCCGATCGTGTTTGATATTTGACACATATTGGTCTTTCAGAGTTAAGTAATAGAGAATGCATCTGTGTTTGCGCGCACGCTTGTGCACTGTACGAGTAATATGCCCTGTGCAGTTGTCTTCTCTCTAAGTAGATGACCGTAACCGAAATTCTATCAAGAGGAATTCATATATTTTGTTCTTTTATTGATTATATCTCCATTTGCATTTTGATTACATTTGAATTTTTCGATTACTTTGAATGTGTATTTATAATAGATTACCTTATGGAGAAGGGTATTTAATAAGATTTAATTTAACTTAAGTAAGTACACAAAACACGGGCTTTAAGGTTGGAATACATGTCACAGTAAGAAAGGAGAGAGTAGTAGCATACAATTAATACTGTCATTTGCGTATTTTACCGATATTAAATAATAAGCTTTTTTTGGGTTTCTTACCATTGTTTTAAAACAAGCTTTGCCAGCCAGCTATTTTTTTCTTCTCACTTAATAAAAAATAAATCTATACTAATATTATAAAGTTTGTTTGTTTGTTGTTTGGTTGAACGCGCTAATTTCAGGAACTATTAGTCCTAATTGTAAAATTATTTTTGTGTTGAATATTCCATTTATTGAGGAAGGCTTTAGGCTATATAGCATAAGCCAATATAAGTGGAGCATCTGGGGAAAAATTAAGAGTGTGAAACCGCAGCGACCAGCCTGTGATTTATACAAAGTAACTTATCTACGAACAAGAATAAAAATAAACAAATTTATCGCCTCTCAGCCGAGTAAATATACTAAAGAGTAAATAAAATTTCTGTAGAGCTGCCAAAATTACGTCGATAAACAAATATATTAGTATATACGCGTAATAAATATGTAGCGAAACACGCGGTAAACAAATTCATGTGTTAGATATTCATACAGGCTGATATTAGGTTTAATATAAATAGGTTACTTCATTGAGATATGTTTTGATTCCTCCTGCATCGTGAGCGACCTACTTCTCTTTGATGATAGTGAAGAATAACAACTCACTTTGATAATTAAAATTGTTTACAAATAAATTTTAATTGTTTTTTTTTTGTTTTGTATTATTTCTAGCAATAAACAGATACTGGTGTAACATAAATATACATGTTTCTTTATTTATTTTACTTTTTTTTGTAACTTAAGTTTTGCCAACATTGGATACATTACACATTTAGATTAGGTACAAATAGAATTATTACAAATGTTCTAGCAATTATAAGTGAACACAACTTTTGTAATATACCCAAATAATGAAATTACTTAATAAACAGTAAGATTTTTTAAACTAACACAGTAGTAAAAGAACATTAATTGTATATTTTACATAAAGATTATTTCAATAAAAGTACAAATTATATTTTTATGTAATTAGCCAAATATCAATCACTCATTATGAGTGTTGCAAAAATATTCATAACGAATCGCTCCATTCTACTATGCACCAATGTTAACACCTAGCTCCTGTTCAACGGAACCAATTTAAGTGAAATGTATTTCAAATGAAAGAACCTATTCCAGCGGGTATTGATAAATTTACAAACACCGCATATCTAAATTGGAACTGGAAATTTAGAGAAAGTTAGCTGTATAAAAATAAGAATTTTTGTGTGAGGAATTCGCATCTGCCTATATTTTAATTTTGATATTCAGTTTTTTAGATGATTTCCAACGTTTGATGACAATCAATATCTCCCGTTTTAAAAAATAATAAAGCAAATCGGTTCGATAGAAACACCTCACGAACTCGTTTTAGTTTTCAGAAATTCTTTTAATATATAGATTGGAAATTTAGCATCGGTACTTAGGACGCGATAAAAACACTTAATACGTAGGTGGCTCACAATTTTTTTAAATAGTTTTCACTAAAGAGAATAAAAACCGTTTCTAGATTCGATCACGTTGACTAATGTAAACTATAGAGGACAACTAACTACGCAGTAGTTATTAAGGAGCAGCACTTTCTTTTACTCTACTCTCTTTGAACAACGGAATAGACAAACGATATGACGTTACCCCTGTAAAATTAATTGTCGTCAGTGCTACTATCAGATGAATAATATTTAGAAACCTTTAAAATGTAAGCAAACTCATCTAACGTACAAGCATATGGGCATAATTTTCCATTTGGCGTGGATCTTCATTCTTTTTTATAGAGAAGGACGCAAACGGTGATAAGTGATTACCGACACCCATGGACTCCTGTAACACAAGAGGACTAACAAGAGCGGCCTTCGATTTAAAAGTATACTCTATTCCCAAAGGGTTTCGATTTCCTTCTTCTCAATAAAAAATTCAGATAGTTCAACTCAATCAGTCGGTCCCTCAATGCTGAGGATCATGACTACTATGTTACTGTTGTGGAAAACACACAGCTACCAACAGGCTCACACTGCGTTGTGCACAACGCTTAATGTTCCCGGAGTCCTGTAATTTTGATGATTTCATCGCTCCAATTGCCTGGTGGTCTGCCAAGAGCCCGTCTATCCTCTTCTTTTCCCATCGTCCAAATTGTCAGGACGCCATGCAATATGACCAAATAAGGACTAAAACCGTTGCTGACAAGCTGACGAAAGACGTGTGCGTCTTGAGCTCCTCTAAAATGAAAATTTTTGTTCTTAACATAACCCAGAAGATGAATGGAAGTCGGTGCCAACACCACATCTCAAAGGCATGTATCCTGTTGAATATTTTGTATTGGGAAATTGCAGATAGAGGCAATTAATATTACACCAACCTCTTCGTAACAATTAACATTAACCGTGACAGTTTGACATTAACCGTGACAGTTTGACAGGTATATATTGTCTCTGTTAACTAAATTAAAAAAAATATCTACAAAGCATTTATTCCAGTCAAAAAGTAAAGTGATAGCATAACACAGGCTTAATTAAGCTGTGAGAATGTGGATAATAAGTTTTCCGATCGCTTCCCCGTTAATAGTGCAGTGAACAACAAACGTTATTTTGTGACATTTACATTGCGTGGTTAAGTGAAATTATAATTAAAGTTTAAAAACAAAGCTCTGTGGAATATTGTATTGAACAAATAGTACAAAAAATCGTGAAAGTTAAGTATATCGAGTTTGTTAAACGTTGTTAAAGTCGGTAGTCTTATAAAACATTCAAATAGGCACCGTCTTTACTCTCAAAAAGATTAAAAATCGTTTATAATACTACCAGATTTTAGACCTATACATAAAAAGTTAAATAGCGTAGTTGCTAGCCAACAGATCACGGAAGTACACATTTGCGGCACCGGAGTTCAAACCCCACCCGACACGCTTACGTCTTTTTGTTCATTATTTCACACCAGAGCGCATAAACCGAAAAAAAAAATATTGAACTTTCAAATTCGAATCCTTTACGTAACATCACACTCATCCTACTTGTAATGTTTGACTGCATTATATATCAAATATAAACAACGTAACGCCATCTGTTGCACGGATTTCAGCGATATTGAACGTATCGGCCTGCGATAACTTATTTACTGATACTTATCCATAGAGGGCCAAATCACAAATTCAAACATGAACTGCGCCGTATGCCATCTACAATCTAAAAACGACGATGCATTTAAATGCGCTACATGCCACAAACAATTTCACTTATATTGTGCAGAGTATAGCGAACAAGATTTTAGAAAAGTATTACCTATTAATAAAACCAAATTAAAATGTAATCCTTGTAAGCAAAAGAAGCATCAACCTAGTCCGCCTATAACTGATAAAAATAGCCCACTGTCTAGTAATAATGATATGGAACAAATAATAAACAAACTTGATATTAAATTTAACGAAATAAAATCGTTAATTAAGGGATTAGAAACGTCTTTCCACAACAAATCACAAGAAATGTTGGAAAAAATCGGTACTCTAACTGATGGAATGGCTATTATGGAGAATAATCTAATAAAAGTTACTGAGACTACAAACGAACTTCGCGGAGAAAATGCTTTTTTGCGTGCCAAAAATTCGTCCCTCCGTACTTCCCTTGATGAGTTGGAATAAACTGTCTAGGTCACGCAACTTAGAAATACAAAACATACCAGAAAAACGTGGCGAAAACTTATCAAACATTGTGGAAGTATTTGGATCTTTAGTGGGAATCCCTATCGCAACTTCGAATGTAGCAGATATCCATAGGGTGGCTCATAAACAGTCTAGCGATAGACCTAAAAACATAGTTGTACAACTAACTACCAAAAGGTTGCGGGATGATGTTATCGCTGCATGCCGTGTTCGCCGTGGTATTACCGTTTCTCAATTAATGGGATCAAGCAGTACCAACCAAAAGGAAGCCTCTTCAAGAATATATGTAAACGAGCACCTTACATTACAAAACAAAATATTGTATGCAAATACACGTCAACGCTGCGCAGAAAAGAAGTATAAATATGTATGGATCAAAAATGGCAGTATTCTAGTACGTAAAAGTGATTCTACTCGTGTAATCACAATTCGGCGCATAGAAGATATTAATAAAATAGAATGACTAGAGTTCTTCCTCAGCTTCATCCCGCATGTTACCCGGCTAAGAAACCGGGCGGCCGTAGTCCTAGGTCGCCTCTATCACCTATTAAATAAAAAGTCCAAACTATCCCTTCGGAATGAGGTGGCTTTTTATAAGGCAGTAGTTCGCCCTATCATGATATATGCGTGCCCGGTTTTTGCATACATAAACCCCCGTCAAATAAACCGACTTCTGTCATTTAGAATCGATATATGAGTAAAGCCACGGGAGCATCTTGTTTCATGCGCAACTAAGATTTACACATCGATCTCTAGCTTCCGACCATCACCCAAGTCCTGATGTTGGCTTCGCGCCGTTATTTCGAATCCGCCGCGACCCACTCGAATCAATTTGTCAGAGGTGCCTCAACCTATAGGCTCATATCGCTAGGCACGTTTAAGCGATACGACAACCAAAGATCGCTTCACGTCTTAGACTTCCCCGATGACGAGACGACTCTCGCGTTAGCTAAACACAAAGAACGTTTAAAAAAACAGAGAACAAACCACGCTCGCGCGTGAGGCAAAATTAGGTTTCCATACCTATTCTCTTGCGGAAGACCGCAAAATATGCGCAGTAATCAAAGCCATCCCGAAAGAGATAGATGCAGAATACATAAAACAAGACATCCTATACCAGGGCTCCCCTGTCCACAGGGTCAGCCGACTAAACCACTCGCGCACGCAAGCTCCTTCTAGGAAAGCTATTTTTAACATCAAAACGGTCTGCCAACTGTCCGAGTTGTCCATTGAGACCCTCTATCGCAATGGCATTATCACGCAATGCCACAATTTCCAAAATTTCGGCCATACGACGCGTAATTTCTTCGCTCGCCCTAGGTGCATTAAATGCGTCTGGGACCATGGCACTCCTGAGTGATCGCGAAAAAAAACACCTCTATTCCACTTGAGTACACACTCAAGTGGAATAGAGGGAAAACTGCCTTACAGAAGGCCACCCAGCAAGCCATCGCGGCTG
>JAOCPS010396470.1:0-12237 GCA_025505425.1 Graphium colonna | reverse complement strand
CACGCATGTCCTCATGCGTGACTCTATTAGCTTAGAGTCTTCAGCCCGTGGAAACATAGAATTTCCACGGGTTCGATCGCTAGATGAAGCTCTAAAAGATTTTTGATCTAGGAGCATAACTTCAGATTCATACAATACAAATTAATAAATAAATAAAGAAATACTTGTTACGTTTACTAACGATTTTAAAGGAGAGCAGTCGGTACTCGATTGTTGTTAAATTTACGTAATAAAATTATGGAAGTAGTTTTAGCCCAAATTTTCCAATAAATAAATTAAGTTACTAGGCGCGGCGCCTGATTAGTTGTACGCCTGGCTTAGTTTGTCGACTCCCCGAGTGCCTTCCCGCTTTAAAATCACTCCAGCCGCGCCGTGTCCGCTGGGATGAACATGTGTTGCGTCATTATTTATTTAACCAATATGTTTACTCGATTACTACTACTGCTAACTGAATAATCAATTATGCTTACTTAGTGGTATATTAACATTTATTTTTGAACATATTTTTATTCTTCATATATGATATAACATCCTCAAATATTAAAAGTGACTCCACTAGTCACCCTGTACAAATATAGTAACAGCCTATTTTTATTTAAATTATCCCACTGCTGGGCTAAGGCCTCCTACAGAACGAGGGTACAGGTAGCGTAGTCCATCACGCGGCCCTAGTGCGGATTGGCAGACTGCAGATATCTTAGAAATATTATTTTTTAGATATGCAGATTTCCTTAACCATCGAGCACGTGATAAATCAGTACAAATATTGATAATGAATAAAAAAGTAAACCGATAATGCAAAATGAGTTCAATCGTCTCAATGTCTCCACCTGGTCATAGTGTTGCGCGTGATGCGTGTCCACGCGATCGGGCGGCGGGGTGTCCCTGAACCGCGCGTCCCTCCTGCACAGAGGCAATGGCACGAAGAGCGCCCTGCCCGGCGCGCACGCGAACACCTTCACGCCGCCCCGCGTCCCATCGCCCAAACCGCACACGCTCTGCTCCAACTCCACACCGGCGGTCGCTGTGTCTGTAAAGGATTTAAACTTATTGTATGAGAGTAAATAAAAAAGCATTTATTTTGATCACAACTAACAATTAACAATATCATAGGATATAATTATTCAAAGCATTTTACAGTACATATAGTTTCGCATCACTGGTGCCTGCATTAGGTATTGAAAACCTGTAAAGCACAGCACAAGCACATATTTTACATTTACACAGTATGCGAATAATATACAAATCAAAGGGAAAGTAAAGAATTCATTTAACTTAAGAATAAATAAATGAAGAATATTAAATATATATACCATTTTTAAAAATACTCCTTTAGGTGCGGTTATAGTACACAATCTTAACAAATCTCTTATCGGGCGGAAGTAACGTTTTTAAAAAGAAATGACATATAGTAAAAAATATATCGTTCTTTTACCGCAATACTGAGAACTGTTTTTGAATTTATATATAAATGTAATACTAATAATAATTTATTTAGTTAAGCTTTCATTTTCGCTTCAACTGTGCGTTAAACAGACTCTTATAACATTATAAATTTATGATACAAGCCAATTCTTTAGTAGATGGTATCCAGTATTGATAAGTAAAAAATACATATACCTTATATGAACCAGAACATCGGGCGCTGGGTGATTCTTCTACTTCCTTGCTTGCTGTAAGTAGGGATATTTAACAAGGAAGCAAGTAGTTGAACTATTATGTATGGAACGTCGTCAGAAAATAGACGGAGCCTCGTGGAATATTCCATAATCAAATTAAAAATGATATTGTAATTCTTGTTGGACATCTAGAACAGGCGTAATTTCGTGTATATACGAAATACGTAATGAGTTGTACAAGTAGTACCTACTATTCTTAAGGAAACATGAGTATTGGGTTCAGTTACATGTACGTTTAAATCGAAATTAAGTTTAAAGAACTTATTACCAGGGTACAAAACATTTAAGAAAGAGGACTCGCAGAGCCTTAATTACAGTCGCAGGGGAAATTATTTACAAAGAGGGCAATATATACTATAAGTTGACATATAATTTAAAATGAAATACACATTTATGAATACTTTAAAAGTTGTATGATTTGGGATTTAAAGAGCATTTGTATACATTAAAAGAATCCAATAATTTTTGAAAGTCATGTTTCTAATATTTATTAAATATCTAATTAACAATGAACAAAAACTTACCATCAATGATTCCAATCCACCTTACGACGCCATAATAATGTTGATCAACATCGGTCGCTACTTCCACTAATGAGCCAACTCCGATATCGTCCTGTGCGTGTATGGGAGAAGACTTTGAAGTTGGTTGCGCTGTTCGTGGAGATCCTAGCACCGGTGAATCATAGAGTTCTTCTGGGGCCTCACTACCACATACATCTATAATCAATAGAGATTATTTAGCAAACCATTGCTTATCTATAGTGTAGCGCAAGCGAAATTCATCACATACTATCAGTATAGTCCTGATATTGAAGCACACATAGTGGTATATCATTGATATCAAACTCTGGATAATACAACGCATGGGACATGCTTCACGCCGTTACTAGAGCTAGTGCCAAACAACCGCGCATCCACATGCGACGGTATAACTAAAATTAGAAATTGGGAGACCTATAAATAGAGTGTACTACTGTATGCACTCTATGATTCTGTTCAAACTGTGATGACCTATTTGTCATGACAAGAGGAAGAAAACAAAATGTGGATTGTGTTTATGAAACAATAAGTGTGATATATATTTACATTTAAGATATACATACATTAAAATTAAATATTTGTACATTTGCTGATGTGAAAAAGAAATTTAAAGATGGTAGGTATTATCTATTTCTTATTTTGGTTCAAAAACATTTATTCTGGTTAAAAGTAAGAAACTTTTTTTATTGAAATTGATTCAAATGAGTTGCTTATAGTGTTCACTGTATTTTCTTTATAACTATACAGAAAATACAGTGAACACTATAAGCAACTAACTTTTTTATAACAAAAATCATAAAAATATTAATATGTTACTAATTTATAAACTAAATGTTTTAATATAATATATTTAGAAGAAAAAAAATAATATGAAACAATATAAACTGGTACTGATTTAAAGAAAGGGATTGTAATTAGCAGTGGTCAACAGTTGCACTGTTGACATATTCATCCATATTTTTTGCATTTAATTCCATTCAGAATTTTGGATAATTATAAATAATAGTATAATAGGCAATATTCTAACAGAAAGAAATTACAAGCAAATTATTATATTATAGACCACCCCAATACATATTATAATATATATTTAAAAAAAAAGGTAAATGACCAGTTTACACCTTAGGTGTCAGTTTTGAAATGCCTATTGCCATAAGTTTGCTAATAAGGTCATACAATTAAAATAATATATATATTCAAAAACAAACATATTTTATACAGATTTCCTCAATATTTTTTAAACCCACGAATTTTAGGATCTATTCTAGAAATCTCAGCATTTAAATTTTATGAAGTAAATGCTACCTTGAATTAATAATATAAGTATAGAGTCATAACCAAATAGAACTCATAATTATTTCTCACCTACTAAAATACCTGTCTCAATCTTCTTTGGTTCATGAACCATTTTTGCCTTTTGGCTAATCTCTTCTGAAATAGCAGATTTCACTGTTGACGGTAAAGCCAATGTAGACCTATTTCGTCTTTTCTCTGGTGCCAAGTGGTTTATTATGTTCACAGATTTGATCCTTTCATTGTGTGATGGATTATGCATAGTGTGTTTGAAATTTCTGGGCACAGTCCCATAATGTGGATGCTCAGGTTCACGAGGGGCTGGTGGCCAGCTTCCACCAATTAATGTGAAAAGATCCAACTAAAAGCATGTACATATGCATTACATATTTGCCTCAACACCACATCTTGTGCACACAAGCTCATACAATCATAACTATAAAACCTTTATGCACACATATATTACATACATGCTATGTTGATATATTACTTTGTTGTGATACACTTAAGACATTGCTGACCGGTCATGAGTTAACTCGTGTTTTCATGACCGAGCAATATTAACTGGTCATGAGTTAGCCCGTGTTTTCATGGCCAAGCGTCATTGACCGGTCACAAGTAACTCCTGTTTTTGTGGCCTAGCGATGTTGACCGGTCATGAGTTAACCCGTGATTTTTTCGCATTTTATTGTTTTAATGGCGGACTGTTGGAAATCTTGTAGTCTACATACCTCGAGTTGTGTCTCACTTATAAGACTGGTCAAGTTTTATTCCTAATTATAAAAAAAAACTTTTTCTGAAGGTAACATAAGTATAAGTTTTCAAAGAATGCAGCACTGCACCTGTTACTTCTAAAAGATCTCAAACAGCTTCTTGTAAAAATCCACCCTGCAGACTTGCCAGACAATTAAGAGACTGTGAACTAAGTTGGCAAAAACTGGCAAAAAAATAATCCAATTGATGGGTGTATCTACTTCCAAAGGAAAGTGGAGTGAAACCCAATATATCTGCAAAACTTGTGGTGTGTCGTCACTACAATGTGTATTACATTTTAAAATATATGTCAACTTATAGTATATATTACCCTCTTCGTGAATTATATCACATAAGTGATTGTTATATGTTTTATTATATGTAAAAGAAATATTAAGGGTTGAATAATAAAAAAAAAGTTTATCTATATCAATAGCCAAGCATATGAGGTAAATTTTCAGAAAAGTGTCCAGTCAGCTATGTATTAAGAGATATGGTTAAATTTTATAGCAATTTGTTAAATAAGTTATTGATTTTTTCTTACTGGCTTATCACAACAGAAATTTTTATCAGCTTTGCTATATATTTCAAGTTTTTTTCCAAACATTTTTTATCCCAGTAACAATGATTAATTAAATATTGCAAAGATTTCATATTTTGGTTTTAAAATAAATTAAAAAAGATTATATACATCATATACATTTTATTTCAGAACAACTTAAAATATTTTTATGATTAGTAATATGTAGTAACATACAATATCCTAGGGTTAAAATATTCTCACATATTTATGAAAACATTAATATTATCTATACATACCTAAATTGTTAGCTTACCAATCTACAATCTGTTAACATAAATTAATTATTAACCATGTCCCAAAGTTACAAACATTTAATCACGTGGTGCATAAATTATTAGAGTGGTTAGTGTCAAGAGTCATTTAGAAAAACCACCTGAGTGTCTTTGTTGGGCCTTGCAGAGTCAGGTCCTTGACGTTTTTCATGACTCATTCTGGTTGCTGTGTTCTAGAGTCGAGTACATGTAAGCAGCTACTTACAGTGCTAGTGATAATGAAAACTTATTCATATTTAAATAAGAACTTCGTGAGATATAAAATTACATAATTTTACATAGTTGAAACAAACCTGATAAATTTCTTTTTAACAATTAACGTCTTTTCTTTTCTATTTAACTGATACTGTAATCACGACTATAAAAAACTGTATATGTGTGTAGTTTTGTTATTACAAGGGACAAGTACGTACAGTATTTATAAAATCAAAGGTCGATGACATTTCTCCACAATAAACAAAATGAATCATTACGTGACAGGTAACGTAAACATAAAAATAAACAAATTACCGTAAACGTAAATGGAAAAATGTTCAATGGTAATTTAAAAATTTCAATTACTGTTGCATTGAATAAAATGTTCAAATATTATTTAATGATAAAAATTCACCTATTTTATTAACTTATAACGCATAAGAATAAATAATTAACTTTTTTAATAAATAAGTAAAATTGAAAAGATAGATATTGCTAATGTATTCAAATTCAGTGATTTATTTATAGAAGTTATTCTTTTTAATAAATTCTACGAAAATGTGTATATTTACATCTTTGAAAACGATTTATAAACATAAATCAGATGTTTATATATTTGACAGTATTGTCCTTGACACTCGTGGGTCATGTCATATTTACTTTTAATGAAATAAATATTTTTTTCCTTAGTTAAATGTTACTTGTTTAATTTGCCGGTGAGCCTAGCATGTAACCTAAATATAGGTTTTTAAGTTTACAAACTAAAACAAGAAATTTCTAAAGAGCTAAAATACTCTTTTTAGGAATAAAAAATTTATTATGTGAATAATTGTAAAATATTTGTAATTTTGTGCTAGGTGTTCCCAGACATAATGATTCGACAAGGTAGCATAGATGATATCAATGCACAACAATTCCTTAAGATCTCAAATTATGAAGATACAGTTCGTCAACTTGATATTTACTATGCAATAGGTATGTTGGTGTTATAAAGTTACTAATCATTGTGAGAAATTGGTATTTTATTTAAAATAATTTACTTTTATATATGGATTTTATATATCACGGACTCAGGCCTTGAAAGTTATGTATGTGACTATTGATTGATTTATGTATGTAGTTGGAAGAATATGATACAAACCAATGCTTAATTTTTAGACTATTAATTTTTAATTTCATGTTCATATTTATCTATGCTATTTAATAATTAAGTAACAAATTTATTAAATTAATAATATTAATGCATAGTATATAATTTAATTGCAGTAAAAAGACAGCTGTTAAGATACCAGAGCCCAATCACTGGTTTATTTCCAGTTTTATCTACTGACCTTCAAGTAGGAAGCGTGAGGGATAGTATATATTGTGCAGCAGCAGTATGGGGACTGTATCAGGCATATAGGTAAATGACTTTTGGCAGATTTTATTTTAACTTTAATCTATATTTTTATTAACCAACTTCCATAGCCAAATGGTATATGCGTGTACTTCTTAAATTAGGATTGTAAAGTCATTCTTAAAAACAGTGCTGAATGCCAAGGAGCAGCCCCTGGCATGAAGAAATAAAAATAATATTTTAGTAAGCTAAATTTTATTTGAGCAATTAAAAAATTTTAATCTTATAAGAAAAATGTAACTGAAAGTATCATCACACTTCATATGATTAATAGAGTGTTTTCATGTCCGCATCATAACCGTGCTGGAACTGGAATCTACTTTACATAAAGAAAAAATATGTAAGATATCAATTTTACAATTTGTGTCTCAGTGTATGTTTTTTGTGGTGGAAAAGACAGTCTTGGTACTTAACATTACAGTATTAAGAAAATTTTACAATTATGTGCTTTACAATTAGTTTAAACAGTTCCAGGAAGACAATCATATTTGTCTTAATTAAATATAAAGAAGTAAAAGTTCCAACGAATTATTAATGATCTTCCATCTGGCCAAGTCTTACAATAATGTGTTAAATATGTCAGATTTTAACAAACTATAGGTCTACAGGCGCTTATTAAGAACATAAATAACCTAAAACATTATGTTTCATGAGCTGCAAAATTGCTACATTTGAAATTCAAACTACGGAGACATGTGAAAATTATGAAGATATGTTTAGAAAGTTCAATTTTAGGTTGTTTGTAGTCGGTTTTTTGTAATTGTCAGCAATTATGTTAAAAAAACACTTCATGACTTATTTTTATTTGAAGAAAAGAAAAGGTGAAAAGGTGATTTGAACTTTTTTGCCTGTACCAGAGATGCTGCATAGATGATTGTCCAAATGACTAGAAGTTTATTGGGAAAATGATGTATTTCATTAATGATAAAAATAAAAAAGGCTTAAATAAAATTTTGAATTTATTTCGTAGATATTAAGCCTGAGGTCATAATGAGATAAGTTTTATAAAGAAATATCCAACACATTAAAGTTTTGAAAGCTTTCCTGTGTAAAATGTGTGTGCATTTTGACATTGTCCCTTAGAGGTTTTTGAGACTCCAGCTGTGTATTTATCGTTTTTATACAGATGTCTTTACTCTCAGAACTGACTAAATTCATTGCAGACGAATATTCGCTATATTCAACTGCGTATTATATATTCTAATTGTAGCATGAAAAATGCACACTTAAGGTGTGGTTACATGTAACACTAACATAATAACTTAACATATTATAGGTACTCGACAAAACCATCTGCATGTAGCTGCAGTTGTAGAATATATCTAGTTTAGATAGTAAAGAAGGGTAAAGGGGCCTCAAAAAATGCGTTGCCTAGAGGCACCAGCACTGGTTAAGATAATGGAGTATTGTCACTACCTAAGTAATAAAAAATGCACCTACGCTTGTGCACTATTATGACTCCTATAATGTTGACACTTTTGTTTAAAAACCATTTTCCCATAATTGAAGTTCTGGTTTGGAAGTTATTGCAGAACATACATACATTAAGAAGTTTTTCACCCCAACTGTTATTGTAGAACTTACTTGCATTGCCCGTGCAGATAAAAATTAAAGGAGTCCTCATACAAGAAAGTTAGCCTTGACTGCATATTTTGAATTTTTTAATGATGATAGTATGCAAACGGGTAATATTTCCACAAAATATGGGTTTCTATTGCCATACAACAAGAAATAAAATGAATAGTTGAATACTTTCTTCTAGGCGCATTGACGATGATCGAGGCAAATCTTATGAGCTAGGACAAAGCACAGTCAAATGTATGCGTGGCATATTAGAATGCTGGATAAAACAATCAGCACGAGTTGAGGCGTTCAAAACACGTCAAAGTGCCGCCCATGCGCTTCATGTTAAATTTCATCTCACAACTGGAGAACCAGTGCTTTCGGATGAAGAATACCATCATTTGCAAATAGATGTGGTTTCGCTCTATCTTTTGTTTTTAGTGCAAATGATTACAGCTGGTTTACAAATTATATATACTCAGGTAATTTTTTTTTTAATAATCTTTAATGTTTTAAATTCGATAAAATTTAATTCTATAAAAAGGATGTGAAACCTATTATTAAACAATAAAACTTATGATCTAGTTATGTTTTAGTTAGAAATTAGCTAATGTACATATTTTTTATTTTAAATTTGTTATATGTATAATGTTCATAGTTAACAATCAGATACCACTTGGCATATTTTTATGTGATTCATAAGACTCCTTTTTTTTGTACATGGTCTTAAGAATTGATGATCTAGATGAATTAGTTTACTTTTATTTTTAGGATGAAGTAGCGTTTGTGCAAAACTTAGTATATTATGTGGAAAGAGCTTACAGAACTCCTGATTATGGTATGTGGGAAAGAGGTTCAAAATACAATGATGGCAAACCAGAAATTCACGCATCCTCCATAGGTAAAAAAATTAATACAGTACTTATTTTGTAAAATATTTGGCATTTTTATTTCTGTATATTGTTTAAATCCGGAGTAACAGTACATATATTATATAAACGTCTACTATTCAAAAATGGATTGCGCTGCGGAAGATTATAATACAGCCCAAGTATCAGCAATATTTATATCGTTTTAGGCATGGCTAAAGCTGCCCTAGAAGCAATAAATGGTTGTAATTTGTTCGGCGACAAGGGTGCATCTTGGAGCGTCGTTTACGTAGACATCGACGCGCACAATCGTAACAGAAGTATTTTCGAGACGATGTTACCACGAGAATCCAGTTCTAAGGTGATACACGGGCAGATTAAGTTCTAAACCTCAACTCAATGTCGGCCACATTATCTTCATGAAAAGGTTCAAAAATTAAAGATAATTACGGTTTTCTACCTAAACAGCCTAGTTACGGCATTTTTTATGATATTAAATGCTGTTCATGTCGACGTATTTCTACTATGGCGCTACTTATTAGAGATCAACCAGATTATAATGGTAATCACATCGCCATCGCCATAGACTTCTAAAACATACTAATTCAACTAGAAAACATAGTAACTTTTCCCCTACGGATTCGAATCTACGTGTACTACTAGGCGGGGTCAATTTTTTTTAATAATAAATATAATAATTTCTTGGCTTTATTATTTACTTTTTCATTAGCTTCACCAAGACGACTCATTTTCAGTTAAAAAAACAATTCAGTGGTAATCAAAATTAAAAAAAAAATACTTTAAATTACAGGGCGTAGATGCAGCACTTTTGCCAACCATATCGTTCCCGGCTTTCGCCACACACGAAGAGCTTTTAGTGCAGTTGACAAAGAACAATATATTAACACGTCTCCAAGGCAGATACGGCTTCAAGAGGTTTAGTCGGGACGGTTACAAATGTGCCCTGGAGGATCCCAACCGGCGGTACTACCATGAAGGGGAACTAAAAGAGTTCGAAGGCATCGAGACTGAGTGGCCTCTGTTCTACGTGATGATGATCATCGACGGCGTATTCCGTACGTTGCCCGAACAAGTGGAAGAGTACCAGAAGTTACTTAAGTCCCGGATATATATGGATGAATACGGAGGTTTGTGAATTTATTCAATAAAGTTATTAATCTCCGACTTCAAAAAGGAGGAAGTTTATGTTTTTTTATGTACGTTCGCGCATATCTCCTCTATTTATGAAACGATTTAATTATTTTTTCATATTATAGAGTATTCTTCCGGAATGGTCCCATTTTTTTTAGAAAAATCGGTTTAGTAGTTGAAAAGAAATTGTTGATGATGTACTTTTGGGCGTATCTCCGTCATTTATAATCCAATTTCAAAAATTCTTTTTTGTATGATAGAGCATTCTTTATAAATAGTCTCATAAAATTTTCAAAAAAAATTGGTTTTTAAGTTTGTTTTTTAAATAAAAATAACAAAATTTAGGAATGTTCACTCATATATCCCAAATTATGAACTGATTTTAACAGTTCTTTTTAAAATCAAAATAATGGTGAAGATATGTTTCGAAACTACACTCTTAAGGCGTTTGAAGTCTGTTTTCGTAATTTTCTGTGAAAATAAGCTTGTTCTGACAAAAGACGTTCAAATCCTTTTTTTTTAACGAACAGACGCATTAAGCATGTTTATTTTATTTCTGAATATAAATTCACTTGTCTCTAGGTGCTAGTCATTTAAAAATAAATAACTCTGTATTTTGTAAATTTTACGAGCCGCAGCCATAACATGGTTTCTAAATAAATTTCCTTCATTTAATCTACTTCTATAATTGTGCTTGGTTATTTGTTGCTGGATATAGAGGTATATTATAATTTATTTCTTAGAGATTTATTGCTTCAATGTGAGGATAAACAATAGGTAAACCCTTATAAGATCTCTCTTAGAGTATACCCACGTACTACAAAAAACTTTTCAAGTGTAAGTGCTTTTTGGAGTTCCTGGAATTACTTCGTGCCTTGCAAACTGAACGCAGTTGGATGAATTCCGCCGGAGTACACTGACTTGGGCTTTTGTTTCTCTAGGATAATACGAGCGTATATCATTTAGAAGATAAGATCCATGCGTCGAAAGTGCACGTTTAATTTCTATACCTTATCCATCCCTCATTGGAATATGAGACCATAAGAACATAGAGGGCACTAGTGTCTTAATAAACATTTTGTCGGATTTTAGAACATTGTAACTCCGTAGCCGTGATCGAAGCATTCAACCAACAGAAAACTAAATCTGTGATAAATATTATTAATATTGTATAATATTTATTTTTAGATCCAGTAATTCCTTGGTATTATTATGTCCCACGAGAAGGCGTGGAGAATGAGCGCAATGAGCCTTATTCAGTCAGAAGGATACCTGCTAGTAAGTTAATGTCTTTATTTAGATTTTATTGTTGTATATTAATAATTCGAACCAAATACGACCAGCTTGGTGTTTAACTGCACGGCTGTGGTGTTTAACTACATCAGAATGGAAATCATAATCAACTTAATTTTTGCAGTACAACTTTTATCCTGCAAACTCTGGACGTTCATGGTTGTATTTTCTGGTCGTCTACCACCTACTTTTATAATTATTTCCAGTTGATTTTAAAATTATTTCCTCCAAACCTTTTTTTTATGCTATTTAACGTACCCGTTTGAATGAAATAAAACAGAATACTGTGAAGTGTTCTGTACAGGTAATTAGGGCTACGTGACGCAGTCAGCAAGTTTCTCGTCCTATAGACTTTTCTTTAAAATCTTTATAAATAATTAAATTTTCTTAAATTTTTTAAATTTTCTTTTTTGACCATGAAATTACATGTAATTACAGACCAACCGGGCGATAGTGAGAACAAAGGTAACATTACTGCGCATTGAGAATGATAAGCTATTTTCTCGTTGTCCTTTTTAATTTTCTAATGTATTTGTGACTAACTTTCTTCAGCAATAGCTTTAATTAATACTTTGCTACTCCTTCTATTTTTAATGGTTTTAGAGATTTATTTTAGAAAACTTAAATTTTTTAAAATAGATACACAT
>JAOCPS010396359.1:0-12237 GCA_025505425.1 Graphium colonna | reverse complement strand
CCGACCCATCCTATCCAATAATCCTATTGTATCCAATTTCCTAGGTTGGATCGTAAATGACAGATATACGCGCAAACATACATAAAATAAATTTCGTTATTTTTTTTTTGAAAACAAACCACTTAACCGATTTAACTGAAAAGTGTTTTGAACCATTTCGAAAGTATACTCTATCAGTTAAAAAATAATTTTCAAAATCGGTTAATAGATGGTTGATTCAGGCGTGGACATTAAAAAAATAGAAACAATCGAATTGAGAACCTTTGCTTTTGAAGTCTGTTAAAAACCAATAAACGCTATTTTGCTATATTTAACATGACAGAAATCATTACTCTGATGTTATTCCTAGCCCAATCCTATTGATCGACGCATTAACTGGGCTACAATAACTTTATCATCATCCCATACTGATCATGAAACACACTTTCAAAGCCCTTAATATAAATATTTGTCAGTTGTTAATAGGAGTCATTGTAAGCAGCTTCTGATACGCTGCACTAGAGAAACTTTAATTCAAAACCAATAAAGTTGTCAGAGTTTTCACGATAACTTGCATGGATTTATTATATACTGATTTTTGGTTTTACTAAATATCCATCTTAGTTTATCTAAAACGTGGTTTAAATATAAGGCGGCTTCTAATATGAAAAGAATTGTCTGCTATAAAAACGTGAATACAGATTTTTAGACTTTGAATCAATATCAAATGTTATATACAAACATACACACTGGATTTAGTATATCAGAGCGCTGCAGCCTAACCAGGTCACAAAGTTGGGCCTTGCAATAAATCGCAATCAATACATTAAGCTTAAAGCTGCGCCATGTTGCAGTCTATACCAGCTAGGGATATGCTCTACGTCATCAAATTTGATTAGATTGCTATAGCAATTTCAGGAATCATCTATTTATAAAAAAAATCCTTTCAAGTTTTTAAAATTATGACGTTACATTTTGTTGTTTTACGGCAGTTATTTTGCTTATAAGATTTATTGCTTATAAGAGAAATATTTGAAATCCTTTTTTTACCCTTAAAAACGATCTCTTGACTATAAGTTCACAGACCAGTGACAATAACCTTTTACTAATAATACATTATACATTCATAATACTCCAGATATAAAAGAAAAATACAAATTAATTATATAATGAAATTGTTTTCGATCCATGCTATTGATCACATTTTTGGTATCCTTTACATATCTGCGTTTTGGCGCTATTAGGATAAACTAAATCAAAATAAAACATATTAATTTATGGTACCATCCGCAACCGCAGGCAACAACTGTAGAAAGATTAGATTTTTTAAGTTTTAATTCCAATAAAGAGTAAAGAGCTAAATTATACATGACTCGTTGTGTACTTACGTCTCTAAATATGTAAACATATTACGTTTATAATTTAAGGTAAAAAGTGCTGCTGGAATATGTATTTTTTCATATACCTATGTAAAATAAGATTTGAACTTTTTTACGCCAAAAAGCATACAATTTTCATTAAAATACAATGACGATGGATGGGCTATGTTCACTAACATCATATTTCGAGCATTTAATCTCTTAACAACTAAAACAATTTTATTAAATGTATGAAAATCGTAGTAAGTTTGAATAACTATTTGTATAGCTGAATGAAGAATGCTGGGCATTAAATTATGTATATACAGACCGTAGTTGAAATAAAACCGCTTCGTAGGTCAACTACTCCGAGTGGCTTATCCCAGTTTTTCTAAAGGTACACTCGAAATAAACGGGCATGCTTGTCGCATGTACTCGTAGGTTAGGTGCGCATTCAAATTTTTAAAGAAATTTTGGAACGTACTTTGTAATACTTTGGTCAAAATAGTAACAAAGTCACGGAAGGTATTTCAAATGTGCGTTATAATTCGTTTTCAAAAAAAATACAATTCATGCCAGAAAATGATAGAACAACTTATATAATGCCATAAGCAATTTTATTACAAATATTGTAGGTCAATTACGCGCGTATATTTTTAATACCATAGTTTTCAGTGGCCTTGTTTGCAAATCAAAAGGTTTACAGCGATTACAAGCCCTAAAGACGTTTTTTATGCGACGAGAGTAAATTCACATCTATTCAATCGCGTAATAAAATATAAATTACTTAACATATAACACATAATTTAGTTATTAAATTAATTTTTTCTAGATAATGTATCCTGAGTTGCAAAAATAAAAATTGCAGCATGCTTTATTAAGAATTCATTTACTTAATTAAAGTTCATTTATTAAGGGGACATCCCTTCCTGTATCCACATCGGCCATTGCAGATGTGCTCTGATATCTGAGGATTAACCTACAATAGTGAACAGTAAAAAAATTATCATTGAAGAAAACCTGAATCCTCTTGCAATGAAACACTTCCTCAGTAAAAAACTGAATATTTTTATAGAGTTTCGAAAGGCGATCATGGTGGGCAACTACAATTCTTTAATTGTTAGTGAGATATAAGTTAATTAATGATTACTAGATAGAAAAATAAAGTGACAGCCTATTTATTATTTTCTCAGTACTGGGCAAAGGCCTCCTCTAGAGGGTATAGGGCATAGTCCACCACGCGGCCCAAGTGCAGATTGGTGGACCTCACATATCTCAGAAATATTATTTCTTAGATATGCAGGTTTCCTCACGATGTTTTCCTTCACCACAGAGCACGTGGTAAGTCAGCATTTCAAATTTCAATTAGAAAATTAACAATTTTATCGGTGCTGGCACAGGGGATCGAACTCAGGTTTGCCTCGAGTAAACGGAATTGAAGACAAGCGTCCGGACAATGAGCTACTACGAGATAGAAAGCTTGTTGAAAAATGTTTATGGTAGTAACGACAAGCGAAAAGTACCCATCGCCCATTTCGATTACTAGCTTCCCGATGCCTCTTCGGAATCATTGAGCACTTTACAACTAGTGTGTTCCTACTCTTTATATTGCGCTTTTATCTTATGATTTTTAATATATTTAATTTTTGGACAGCAGCAAATAAGGAATATAACTCCGTTTACCTTATTAGCTACTTGTCTGTGAATCTCTGAAACAAAAAGAAGAAAAATATCGTTGTTGTGTTTGGGTATATTATTATGATTATAATATAATTATATGAAAAGTTGTTCTTATATTACAATTTAGATATTGCAAAGATTTCATACATTACAGATTTTTCCGTAGTTACATTAATCTTAATTATATCTATCCTGAAGCAAACAAAATCAGTATTTTTACCAAAATTGGCAGAGAAGTATGAAATTCGGTACTGTAAAAAAATTGTACAAGAAGAATGCACAAAGAGATTATTTTTATATTATATGCACAAGAAATACAATTAATAAATAAAAAAAAAACATTACACGTTAAAATATGGCGTTTTCAAAACATATAATATATTAAGCGTATTTTTCTTTAGTACGCCAATAAACAACTGTTTACATAAAAACGTCTTAAGAGTTAAAAATCACTGTAAACTTTTATTATATCTAATTACTGTCAATCACATTCCTTTCCATAAGCTCAATGATTGGACATATTTTTTTATTTTGTATAGGCACCGCTTGGTTGTTAAAGATTAACGGATTCGAATGGATACTGTATCGTGAATGTATCGTGAACCAATTCATGATCCTACGAAAATTAGGCTGATAGAGTTTTACTTTCTTAAAACGGCGGAATGTTTTTGCTTTACGTATTAAAATCAAAAAATATGCTTTACCACCACAGAAATATTATTCTATTTATTCTTTTTAACTTTTTTGTTCTGTTTTTTTTATATATAATTTATTTATTAACACTTTTTGCACGTAATAGCACAATGGCGGACTTAACGCCAATGGCATTCTCTACCAGTCAACTTTAAGATGATACAGAAATATTTTGGTAGGTGTCCAGATACATAGATGTGGATTTATACTAAACGGTATACAATACATAAATTATTAAAATAATACACAGAATACATAAACATAATATAATAAATATTAATATACATAAATACATATACTACGTATACAATTAACTATATTTATGAATGTTGAGAATCTACTGACATACTATTAAGAAAATGCTCACGTAGTTTTTTTTGCCATTCTGATTTCGTGAGGTAATGCGTTCCATAAAATAATGAATTGGATGAAAAGAGGAGTGCGTGAAGTCAGAACGGTGAGGAGGGCAGTGTAGAAGGCGATAATGAGTGTAACGAAGATTTTTGTTACTGACATCACAAAAGTATTAAAAAGAGAGGTAATATAAACTGGAGTTGAAGGAGAATTTAGAAACGAATAAAGAGTGGTCAGTGTGTGACGAGTAGGCTAGTATAGTAGCTCGTCTAAACGAGTCTCAGGATCACGCCACCTCTTACGTCACATCGTACGATGTTTAGCGCGTGTAAGGGATTAATGCGTTTGACTCCGCCTACGGCAAGATGGCCGACTATGCGCTTTTGTTTTAAATGCGCGCGCGCAAGTCGTGCGTTATTGTTCTCGAACCAGCACCCACCTAGAAAACAGTCAAGCACGAACTGTTATTACTATTAATTAGCATAACGTCCCATAGTGCCAGGGATGAATGTTAATTTTTATTAATTGTTTTTGAGTATAAATACGTGTATAGCTTTGTATTCAACACTTCTTCGTTTCTGATTACCAACTGAGCTTTGTAACATACATATACGTAAATATACACTTTCGTATTTACCAAGTAAGTTTTATTGGACCTTTAACTGATTCCACTGGTGGACTGACATAATTAATCGTTAATTGTATTATTACAAGCAAATGATAACTGCTTTAAGAATCGCCATATACTGACCAACCACAATCCAAAGCTACTGAAGGGGAAACTATCGTCAAATCAAGAGCATTTCTTTGCCATCTATTGGAGCTAACTGTTGTCAACTCTCCAGTGTTCAAAAGAACCAAATTAGTATCATCTGTACATTTAAAAACTTCCCTACCTCGAAAATCTATGGAATTGCAACCCCATGCAGCATGCTTAGCATTAAAATCTCCTGCAATAAAAATAGGATCAGGAATACTATTAATTAAATTTTCAAATTTAGATTTACTAAAAGATGGACTAAAAAACCAACAATTGAAATTTCTTTGTTATTACCATACTGTAATACATAATCTAATTGTGATATTTTATATAGAGCCATTATAGAAAATATTTATATGTGTAAAATGTACTAATATGGCAACTCCATTGTGATCATTACCCGAATCTAACCTGACAGTTGTATAACCTTTAATATATAATCTATGTTTAGGCTTAAGCCATGTTTCACACAATTGCCACATGAATATTATTTTCTAATAAAAAATATGTAAAATTATTTTGACTACTTTAAGTACACTGAGCATTTCATTGAGCAGAGTTAAATATAATTTATTCATAAGATTAACAGTTCAGAGGGTTTGTTGTTGAGTGTATCCAACAACATGGTTTTAAGGCTTTTTGTACAAATGGTTTTGTCATTTATTCTGCTTTGAGTAATCAATTTCATTTTTGAATGAAGTAAAGTATTTCAGATTTGTTCACAGTTAAGAAGAGCCTTAAATTGCTCTGAAGGACTCAAACTATATTTATCTATTTAAGGGAATGATTTCACAAAATCAGCGATTTCAAAACATCAGCAAATGTTCTTGTTTCGGTTTTTTTCTTATTTTCTTCTATTTTTCTTTTTTACTGGACATTTATTGGAAATTGTTACATGTTTTCCATTACAATGACAATTGGTGGCGTCTTTTATCGGTATTATACACTGATTGAAAATATGATTGCTGCCACAGTTAGAGCATCGCTCAGAATTATTGCAGAACTTACCTATATGACCATACCTTAAACACTTCAGACACTGCTTCACTGGTGGTATGTACGGTCTCACCTCGCAACGCCAACTGTTCAGGTCAACGCTGTCGGGAAGGACGGGACAGGAAAAGGTCAGGAACACGGTCTTAGTAGGCTGTAATACAATTTTACCATCATTATTTATTCTTCTCATAAATCTACTGACAGTTACAGTGCTTTTGGTGCTAACTAGTTATTACAAATTTATTCCGCAATAAGAATTGCGGAATAAATTTGATGATTACTCATATTAACTGGTACATGCTGAATGATACCAGTTACTTCCGTAGCTGAGGCAGGTATGCTAACTAAGAGCCCGTATGAGTCTAGAAACTTTTTATTCGACAAAATGACATTGGCAAAGGAGGGTCTTTCGAATAAGATACCTATTTTATATTTGTTTATTCGTACTAATTGCTTCACACCTTTGTTTTACCTTTTTATGGCATTAGATAAAGACATCATGTCTTTATCTCCTATGGGCTTGTTTTTCACGCTGCTTTCCATGAAAACTATGTAGTCAAAGCTACCACCATCCTCCGGATAGTATCGTGTGTAATCTGGTAACTGAAACTCCTTGTACTTTTCCGTTTCATCTTCGCAGCTAGACTCGTCATCTGTCACACGTCACCTTACTATTTCAGCAGTGAAGTCCTTTTCTTTCCGCTCCTTCTTCCCATCTCAGAACACTCTTACCCTTAAAAAATACCGAAGAATTAAATATTTTTCAGCAACAAATTAAAAAAGGCGTCTTTGCAGTTCAACCGTTGCCGCATTTTTTCGCAGTGTAAAAATGGTGTATACTTTTAGTTTTTTTTTTAAATTTTTGCTCTGTTAGTCGTCGATCAGCTACCATTTCAACAAGATTAAATATTTTTGTGTATTTTTTTAAACGTGCTCTAAGACAATCCTTTCATTCAATTCCCTCACATTTAGAGGCAATATTGTCCTAAAATATTATTAAAAGTAACATTTCAAGTAATTTTTCCTCGCTTTTTTTCGTTACTTGTAGTTAAGACCTTTCATTGTGAAAAAAAAAAACCATGGTGCTATAGCTGCTCATTATCTTAGAAACATATTTGGTATGTGTGGAATCTAAAAAGGTATGATAATGTGTATCTAAGCTACCAATACTAGCTACAGGAGCAAAAGAACTAAGCTAGGTCGCGATTTGAATTTAAATTATAATACTCCAAAACATGATTTTATTCCGTTAGGATTGGAATTTTAATCTGAATAGTTTCTCATCATTTTTTTAATTCGAATTGGTAAAAAGAAATAGTGTAACCAGTTACTACAAGTTGATTCCCAATTTCAAGGACTATTCAAGTAACCAAATTACCAAAGGCGGTAACACAAAAGCTTACCAGCTTGTGAATAGGACGATTCTTGTTTATTGTTAGCAAGATAAACATTACAAGCTATTAATTACTTTTAGGGTATAACAATAAAAACAAGGGTATATAATATTTAATTAATATTTCAATATTTCTTATTAAAATATTTATAGTAAATGTTCAAAGTGTCAACCGAGCACAGCAATACACGCTCTACATGTTTTAATAACTTTTATTCCGCCGTGCATAGCCAGTTTCTTTAATTTTATGAGCCGCTTCTTAGATGCAGCTCATAAAATTAAAATATTAAACTCTTCTATTGTACTAATTGTTCGGCTGTATTTTTTGCTATATACAGCCCCAGTAAAATAAGTCCAATGGGTTTAGGTCTGGCGATCGTGGTGGCCATAAATTTGATCCAAACGTCATATCCACCGACCAGGGTGTATGTTATTTAAATAGTTTCTCACACACTCAGCGTAATAAAAAAGTCTTGCTTCGTTATAAACTATGATGAATATAGCTGTAATTTTTTTCAGTCGCGATTTCCTTTCTTCTGATGTTTCAGTAACTCGAAACACCACCCCGTGATGCAAATTCCAATAAATATTTTAATTTTTTTTGTAATGGTTTATTGATGCGCGGCTGCTGTAGTTTCTTATTCTTTATTTATATCGATCAGTTCTCTCATTCAGTCTTGTCTAATATTTTGTCTGCGACTTTCTCTTTCCGTAGTTGCGATCGATTCGTGTATCGTGTTCTTTTTTCTTGGTATTTGTTTCGATCCTTTTGATGATGCCGTCTTAGTTATGTTGATGTTTCATATTTTATTTTAATTAATTTAAATATTAAAAAAGTAACCAAAAGTCATGTTAGATTTATTCTTAGTCACTTTTTAACTGTAGGTTTTAACGTTATTTGATTTATATTTTGTTTGCTAATGATGTTGTTATTTAATTTTTGAATGGCAACGTTTAATAGCATTTGTATTTTGTTTACATTTGTATAAACGATAGTACATAATATAAATATAAACATATAATATACATAAATATATTGAATCACTTCTTCTACTTTTTAAGGTTCCCCTCCGACAAGCGAAGGTTGGCTGTCAGTTCCCACATTTGACTTTGTCTTTTGCGAGGTGAAACAGTTGGGAGGCACTCGCAATTCGTGTCCACTCTTGGATATTTCGCAATCACGATTTCTTCCTGCGACCCACACTTCTTTTTCCGGCGATTTTGCCCATCAAGATGAGTTGGAGCAGATCGTGCCTGTCGTGCCTGAGCACATGGCCGAGGTATGATAATTTCCTCATTTTGATAGTCTGTAAAAGTTCCCGTTTTTGATGGATTCGTTGCAAAACCTCCTCGTTTGCCACTCTCTGAGTCCAATTTATGGCCATCATGCGTCTATATGCCCACATCTCGAACGCTTCTATACGTTTCCTGAGATCTTCGTTTATTGTCCAAGCCTCCGTACATTTTAGGAGACGGAATCATCAATATTTTTAAAACCTAACGATATTTTTATTTTAGATTATCAATTTCGAGATTCATTTCTCTCATTGAAGAATGTGGTTATGTCCCATATATACGATCATCTTGAGCTAGAGGAGAACAATTGGCGACGCGAAATGCCAATAAGTCACAGTTATTAACTATGTGTCACTAGGTAATCGGACCATAAATTAAAGTTAAAACGTGCAAATAATATAAATACACAAAGACGTGCATTCATGCCATAAGATATAAACAATCCAGTTTTTAATATTTCCTACAGTTACATTATGAAGAACTGATGTATTTACATTGGTCAGAAATTATTTAAGACTGACTACGCCATAAAGACACGAGACCCAATGGTGACTACTTGATAGAGTTCAATTTATTGCCATAGAAACAATAAAATATTAATCTTAGACTAAAATTTTACACATATATTTTAATAAATCTAGCAAGACAAGTGAGACAGAGTGATAAAGATGATTACTGTAGATTAGTACTGTACTATTGAAAGCTGCATTCATATTGCCAGTATAGCTTATTTTTTATCCCGGGCTAGGCACCAACAGGAAATCGACGTCCCTGTGCTATTTTAAGGTTAAATCACAGTAGAGATTATTCACGCCTTATAATTAACGTGTAATATGAAAAAGTCTTTTTTTCGAAATTCCCACAACCCACAAGAAAGCGATCCATGATATACGAGAGACATATATATATATTTTCAAAATTTAATTTCTGTCCGCCGTGAGTTTGTCTCTATACTATTTGACCTTTACAGGAGTTTCAATAACCACGAGGAGGATGGAGACCTTAGTAGTTAAGATTTTAATCAAAAAAAGAGTAAAAGTAAAGTTGAAAGAAATCTGTAATGTGTTTTAATTGAACGAGTTCAGTCTATCATTATCCAAAGAATTTTCGATAGTTGTAAGACATGTGAAGAAATCGTTACTTGTATTTGGTCTCGAGGATGTAGAAGCGTAGGGTACTATATATGTCCTTGCTTGACTTAATGTGACAGGAGTTGACAATTTTTCTTCTTCGTTTTCTTCAGAATTATCACTTCGGCATCGGTTAGGGTGCCGTAGGCACTGAAGTGATCGTCAATATGAACACAATCTTCAAATGTTAATGTTAGATGTGGAGTTAGGTAGGAGTCCCCAGCGAAAGAAATTTAGGCGGCTCCGATGACTCTTCTACATTTCAAGTTTACTTAGTTATAAAAAAAAGGGTTGACATTTTTCCAGGCCTTATTAATCACGACTAAAGTGACTTTGTGGACTTTTCATCCTTTTCAATACTATGCAACACAAAATAAACAATTTCTTTTTGACAGTTTAAAAATTTTCAATTATTCTTTGGAATATTCGTTGTAATGTTGGCTGGAAAGAAAATAAATGTTGCATTTTTCTTATTATTGTTCACTAAAATCGACCATTCATTAAATTATTCTACTGTCATCCATGCTTTTTCGTTTAATCAACGCGTTGTGGGCAGAGATTCTATTCCTTTTTAACAGTGTCGTTTCGGAAATTTTCCTAAAACAATCGGGTTTAATTTTTGAGAACCATCCAACATGAAGCTTTCATGCTAAAACTACGGTTTATCTACCCTTGCTAAATTTGCTTTCACGACACTTTTCGTCTTTGAACGTGTGATCCGGAAGACATATATAAAAACGCCGCGTTTCATTTATTTTAAATATGTCCCTTGGATCATAGACATTAAAAATCTGTATTATTTTGTCAATCCATCGAGAGGAAATGGAAATATCTTCGTCTATGTTTGTCTGGACATGAAGGTAAACACATGACAGGTCTGTGCATGATACATGATTTAAATTATAGCGAGCAGGAAAGTCCGGAATTATAGCATGTTGGTGAATAAGATTCCTTCAATGTCATATTACCGAGTGGTCCATTGAATTTGATTTATCGAGTATTATTGACGAATCAGAAAGATTTCACATTATTAATTAGTGTCGAATTGTCGAGAATCAACAGTTCGGTTCTGTTGTCTACTGGTTCAGTTACTAATATTGTTCTTTAGCAAATGGTCTCGTACTAGGTAAAAATAAAAAAATTGTTCGTAACGTTTCGTGTTGTATGTAATGTAGTCTTTATCAGTAACTTTTTAGAGTATTATTTAATATTTTTTAGAGTATGTTAACTGAATATAATGTTATATGTTATATTTTTTTCTGAATTTCTTCCTACTTACTTTTTGTTTTTCGGATATCCAGATATCATCTTATAATATTTTTATAATGGTATAATGCTGGACGACCGCTTAGAACTTATTTTCTATTATTCTAGTACGTAACATTTCGTGCTGATCGACTAAATCGCTAATATGTGAAATTATTGCAAAAGTTAATTAATTTTTACAACCTTTTCATTGGTATTAAAGGATAATTCGAAGATAACTCGTTCTAACTAGTTGGATAGCTTGTTTCTTATAGTGTAAACCTGAGGAAAAAACATGTAGTAACTATTATTGCCATTGCTACTTTTTCTTCAACAAAAACTATTGTATAAATAAAACTATATATTATTTCAAATGAATATCTTCAACGTTCTTAGAAATGGAAATATTCACAAAATGTTTGTGATTTCAATCTCATATTTGGAGAATAATACAGAGAAAAAGAATAAAATTAAAAATTATATTATAAAAAAATATATTTAAATTGTGTACAGTATTCGTTTTTTGGATTCAATTTATGCTATTTTTGTTATATAAATGGCCAGTAACTTAAAATTTTGGAGTTCTAATTGCTGTTACAATTGTTATTCACATTTAAAATCAAAATAGCACTTACAGAGGGGAAGTAGTTTTTATCAATGTTTCAAATCTGAAATTTAATGTACATTTTACTAAAACGTATGGCATGAATGTGAGTTCCAGGTATAATCTGTGATTTTTCAAATAAGGCTTGAACATCCGATCGAATACCAACGTTTGACAGCAAAACGGTGCGTGCCTATTTCCTTTAACGGGTAACCGAATTCGGTTTAGGTCCTATGGTGGCGTTATTTGACCTAAATGTAAATACTGTATTCGCATTTTCTATATGTCGCGCACTAAAGTGGCCCGCTCAAGTGAAAGAGATATCGTCAAAATTATATTCCGTCATGAGAGACGCGCTGGAGAGAAGCCAGTGGAGGCAGATCACCCACTCCAAATGGGACCCTGCATACGTTGACGTCGATCATCAGATATGAGGGACTGATAGAGAGGGAGAACTCTATTGGCAACATTACAATTATTTATTATTTGCAATATTTAAATTAGAAATTTATTTATAGTCTCGGAATTATTTACTTCAATTTTTTGTTGACTGTGGCCTATTTTTAGCTTTTCTTGTAATGTTTCAATAAAAAAGTCAATCAATAAATAAGCTCGAGCTTTTTTTGCAATCTTTCAATAAATAAAATAATCATGCCAGTATTAACTGATCTGTTCGTTTTTCATGGCTCAAGTTTTAATGTATCACACAATTTTAAAGGCATTAATCAAGACTGTTAAATTCTGCAGGT
>JAOCPS010396249.1:0-12238 GCA_025505425.1 Graphium colonna | reverse complement strand
CTCATGCATAAAGATAAACTTATATAGTAAACATTAATTTCTTACAATATTACGCATCATGGATTTGATTTTAGAAATGGGATTTTAATTTAAAGTCTAAAAATATGAATTTCGCTTTACCTACATGATATTTAAACAATCGCCTATAGATATCTAGAATGCAATGGAAACTATATTTGATGAATTGATTTTTCCATTTTATGAAATAACTCAGAAGCCCAGGTTAATGAAAAAAACTTCAATATAATAAATCTGGTTTGCAAAATCTGGTTTTGTTTGAGCTAACCTGGTACAGTATACCATATAAAAATGGGTGTTGTCCTTTAAGTACTTGTTTGAAGGTTTCCTCCATTTATTATCTGCATTTCCTAAGAAAAAATCGTTATTTATTGAAAAAGTACTACAATTATACAATTAATATACATCATACATATTTCTTATACTGGATCATAGACCATATATTTTTATTTCATAGGAGGAAGATCTTGATGTGATATCGTCTTGTAGCAACCGCGTCGACTGCGAACAGATTTCGCCTTGGGTGGACGCTTTTGATCCTTATCTCTTTATTAAACAGGTAATTTTCATAAAAATAACAAGTATTATTTCCAAAGAAAGTTGCGAAACTCACTTCAAACACCTTATAAGTGAACCTTCGAGCCTATGTTTTCCGTTTTTCTTAATTTAAAACAAACAAATGGGATTCGTAACGAAATATTTTTTAAAACTTATTCAAAAAAAATTGATAATTATGCGCGAAAATACCTAAAAAGAAACAGGGACTTCGAATTGAAAACCTCTACCTTTATTGAAATAGGTTTAAAATACATTTTCAATATATTTTTTTAATGTCAAAGTATTGACATTCATTTTTATTATTCGTGCCAATTAGAGATTTCCATGTTTTTTTTTGATAACACAATTTGTAGTTCATTCACAATGATTGGCTTATTTTTAATACTAGCCTAGCCTACACTTTAAAAACGTTTATTGTAACAGGATTAAAATAATTTTTGGTTCGATTTTTAATTATTTATGTCTTTTTAAAAATTAGTTGCCACCATTGGAAAGTGTCTCAACGCGTGCTTTACGAGCAAGATACCCGGCCTTGCCTCTGAAGACTCGGACAAGTCCTGATTTCAGTCTTGTAAGTATAGTAATTATGTAATAAATAAACAAACATCTCTCGTGAATTTCTCTTATTTATTTTATATACATTAACTTACCCTGAAAAACAGTAACTAATAATAAATCGATAAGTTTAAAATTTTTAACAAAAAAAGGAAACTACTCAACCATTGTTTCTGAGGTTTAGTGAGTAAGAAACAGCTGTTCAATTTTATATTGAATGTTTTGCGTATATAAAAAAATATTATATACTAAATAAACACTGCTTTGTTAATTTCTTATTGTGTGTTTAAGAACATACTTAAATTGTATTATAAAAGTACTTGGAGTTTTTCAGTGGTATCATCAAATAACAGCAAAACATGATATAGAAAATTTTATGTCATGCATTTTGAAATTTGATATAAATATTTTGGTACAAATGTAAAAGTATGCTTATATAATATTTTTATTCAGGTATTGGACCTCGATGAGACGCTGGTCCATTGCTCGCTTCAGGAGTTGCCAGACGCCAGTTTCCATTTCCCTGTACTGTTCCAGGACTGCAGATATACTGTAAGTAAGAAATGTCATAAAAAATTAGTCAATACCTACTTAGGTCAACAAAGATTTTTTTTATTCTAGCTACTATCTATTGAATAATTACAATTAATATAAATATTTATCTATGTATGTCAGAATATCAATATTAAGTGGCAAATTAGGAAGAGAATTTCCTAATATTACTATTAAAATAATTTGTTAAATTTAATTAATGACAAATTGATATTATAAAAACCAGTCATCATCTGTGATCAAATATATAAAATATAGATAAAAAAATGTAGTTCATCATAAGTGATAAATAAAAAGTAATTTATTGTTAATTGAAAATTTAAACAAGATATTTAAATATATAATGTGAACTTAATAACATAGTATAAATATTCTTCTAATATTGTAAAAAGGCTTGAGAGTGGATGATTGTTACAGTTTTATGAAAAAAATGTAGAGATAAATGTAAAAATGATGTGTACGTGCGTGCGTGTGTGTGTGTGTGTGTGCGTGCTTGCGTGTGCGTACGTGCGTGTGTGACAGTTTTTTTAAAATGTACTTGCAATCCTTATTTTGTTAAATACGGACCGCTGACGCAGAGGTATAATATTTGGTACAGTTGAAATTTATATACAGTAGGTTATGCAGAAAGTTAATGTTTTTATATATTTTTTTATGCATTGGAAACAACATTAAATTAATATAGAATGTCATTACACACACTGCTGCTGTTTTCACAAATCACATTTATATAAACATCCAATATCTTCTCCATAACGAGAATTGAATAAGTGCTATATTTACTATTTTTTGGATACATATATTTCTACAGAAAACAAAAACCGACTTGAAAAGCATGAGAAGCGAATGTTCGTGAATCAAATTTTTTCAGTAATATTGATTTGAAAAAGAAACTGTTAGACCGATTTTATATACTTTCAAATAAAGAAAAAAATGGTTCTTAACTTGCGGGGAGGCTTTAGTATTATTAAATTTCTCATTCAAGGACAATACCCAATTTTATATGGCAAACCGTACCAAGTATATCAAGTTCACACATGTTTTTTGGAGACTAGACTTGTTATATTAACTACTACAGATGTTATTTTCATAAAAAATCAATTATCAAATATCAGAAACCCGGGTTGGGTTTCTGATATTTGATAAATTCGAAAAATTGGTTCATAGAAAATAGCTTCTATTGCATTCTACATCACAGTCTCAGTTTAAATTCTACAACACTCACAGATTGCGCAAACGTTATGTAGGTAAAGCAAGATTCATACCTTTATTTTTTAAATTAAATTCCACACTTAAAATCAAACCCAAAAAGGCAAAAGTATTAAAAAGTTATGAAAATAATTACTATATAATTTTAATATTGATGCAAGAGAATACTGGGTACTAGGTTTGGGCATTATCTTTTATTATTTTTCCAGGTGTTCGTGCGCACGCGTCCCCACTTCGCGGAGTTCTTGTCGCGCGTCTCTCGTATGTACGAGGTGATACTGTTCACTGCGAGCAAGCGCGTCTATGCGGACAGGTTGCTCAATCTGCTGGATCCGGCGCGCAGGTGGATCAAGTATCGGTAGGTATTCTCTTCTCTTCCCTGTGATAAATGTTATAATTAGTGTATACACGGTGACTGGTTTTTTTTATATGGAAAGGAGGACTAACGAGTAGATGGTTCATCTGATGATAAGTGATCCCGTCGCCTATAGATACACGCAACATCCGGAGAGCCGCGAGTGCGTTGTTAATCTGAGAAATTGGATAGAACAGATTTATTTAAAAGAATGAGGTCAGTATATCAGCGAGCGCGGCCGTAGAAGTGCAGCAAAAGCTGTAAAAATATGCTATGCTCTACCACCTGATAAGTCTCTTTCAATACTCGAGGATGTTATATGTACATATATATTTTACTGTATAATTATTATTTGGTTACCACTTCACCTTATGTGGGTTATATCGTGTTATTTTAATGTATGTATCAGAAGCTCCGGTAAAATAAGAGACGAGAAAATTGAATTATATAGCAGTCACGGTGTAACCGGTATGGCGCTCGGGGTGTCGATGGCCTTTCCCGCGTACATCTGATCGGATGCCACACGGAATATCAATACTTGATTAATTTATTGGAATTTTTGTCAAAAACTATACCCCTAGCTTTATAATATACATAAATATAATGACAACCGAGTACCAAGTGATCTCCTTTAATACCTGTGTAAGATTTACAATAAGTATTATCTTCACAGATAATTGCTAAAACAACTTCTTGGAAATGAAAATTCATGATAAATTTTTCACAGCTATTATGATTTTTTATTGAGAAGGCAAACTAGCAAATGGCTCACCTAATGGTAAGTGATCACCCCGCAACACCAGAGAAGTAAACAAAAGCGTTGCCAGCCTCTGAGAAACGCTCGTTTCTTGTAGGTCGCTAACTCGTAACATTCTATCGTCACTATATCGTATCAAAAAAAATATATATAACTTGTAAAGAATTTAACATTACCACTTCGATGGCTGACGACAGTCCACAAACGTGCAATTTCGTCGTCATTTCCTGCCACACACGACTTCCACATGGAATGAATTGTCGCCATCGGTATTTCCGGACAGATACTGTCCGGAAATACGGATAGCGGATTTGGCACCTTCAAGAAGAAAGCCTATTATATAACCTTAAAGGCCGGCAACGATCACGTAACTTCTCTGGTGATGCGGAGGTCGTTGCGCGGCACAGATCGCTTACCATCACATGGCCCGCATGATGCAGAAATTGCGGCACGTAATAAAAACCATATATACAGTTGAACATATAACCTCCCCCTTTTTTAAATTGGTTAAAAAACAAACATTAGTAACATGCAAATCTCTTACAGTCTGTTCCGCGAGCACTGTCTCCTCGTGAACGGGAACTATGTGAAAGATTTATCGATCCTGGGACGCGATCTACGCAAGACCGTCATAGTGGATAACAGTCCGCAGGTATGTGTTTGCTCAATTTTTAAGACACAGAAAATTACAAAACCCACTAAATTTTACCTAGTTAGTGTGGTGCCACCATTAACCAGGGATATATATTTATTTATGAATATGTAATTTCTTCGTATGTTACTCTTATAAGAATTGGTGCATGTACATTTGTAAAGTAATATTTTGCTTTTTCAACAGGCCTTCGGCTACCAGCTTGAGAATGGGATACCTATAGACAGTTGGTTTGTGGATCGGAGCGACAATGAGTTGCTCAAGTTGCTACCTTTCCTTGAGCATCTTGCTACTGTAAGTATGCTAATAACAATTATCATGGTTATTTTGTTTGTTCAATTGTAAGTAAAACATGGCCAAGCAAATCTCACGTATCGTCGTGTTTAAAAACTTTATTTACGATTTTGTAGTCTTTTTTTTTGTTCAATCAAAATAATGGAAAAATTGTCTCAAAAGTACACTGATTAGAGATTTGAACCTGTTTTTTTTTTTATTGTCAAAATTTTCTTTCAATTACAGAAAGACGACGTTCGTCCCTACATAAGAGACAGATACAAGCTGTTCAGTTATCTGCCACCTGATTAAGCTGTTATTTGGCAGTAAGTCACATCAAATTATGCAAGAGCATCGTAATAATCAAAATTTTATTGCAATAAGCAGTTATAATTTAAAAATCATCTACTATCTACATTACAATTAGGAGACTTGCCTTTTTGTTTAAAATATGTTGAATATTTTTATTTTTAACTATACACACAATTGGCTTGTGTATTTATAATATTTTCCAATCAAAGCTATGTGATATGGTAATCAAAGGATTCACCACTTACACTAAATTGCATGTTTGCAAATAAATATGTCAGCAGAAACTTCTTATATGTGCAGTGACTGGTGAGTCACTAATGATGTTAAGATCAAATTTTCCTATAAATAAATGAAGTGTCTCGGCACGGCGCCTGATCAGCAGTAAATCTGGCTCAGGTTGTCAATCTCTGAACGTCGCCCTGCGTTCCGCCTCACCACGCCTGAGCTGTGTCCGTTAGTATGGTAAAACTTTCGAGTATGTTTAGTCGATGATAATTTAATATTTGTTTTTAATAATCATTTTTATTCATCATATATGGTCCCTACATATAATGTTCTCAAGTATTGGAAATGGCTCACCAGTCAGTGTTTTGTGTGACTTATTTTTGTTTATTTATTTATTGGTTTTCATTGGAACAGACAACATATCTATCCGCTCCCAGTGAAATTTGGAAACTTTAAAACCTCTCCAATACGTCCAGTATACTAAGATGCTTTGTCTATTGTTTCTACAAAATTTCAAATCTCAGTGTTACAATTATTTATAACTCGAGCAACAAACGCTCTAGAAATAAGCACATATGAAAATTCAAAGATTAACATCTTTGTCACAAGCAAAATATGTATAAAGTTATGTATTTAACGGTAATAAAGATGTCTGATTGGATTATATACCCGTTATATTCTAATGATTTTTAATAAATATCTTTAGTGTTAATAAGTCTCAGAGATAACCTATGTTTGTTTCAGTCGTTGTTATTTGTTTTTTGTTTTTCTTTTGATATGTGGTGGGAGAATTTTATTTGACGACATAAAATATAGAAGAATAATTATTTCAGTGAATCAAATAAGTTCAAATCAAAATTGTTTTTTTTTTGTTATATTTTTCGAAAATAATCTGTGATTACTGAAACGTATTCAATTGTGTTCGTGTTACGTATTTTAGCAATAAAAATTATATATTTTTAGTACACTCGTGACCAAAAGTGTGTGGTGTTTTTTTTTTTATTTTAGTGTTACAAAGTTTGGTGACGGTAGATAGAGGTTGTCTTAATGTAATATTTTAATATAACCTTTGATGATAATATTAGAGTTTTAGAATTTCATTAATAAACTTAGTGGATATAAGGGTAATTCATTGTTGCATTTTGCCCTCTACCGATATACTTTGCCAAACAAATTCGATCATGGAATAAATAAGGCAAATAATTGTAAATAATATGTCTGTTAAATTGGCTATTCAGTGTTTTTATTTCGCAATGTGTTGTATTTGATTTTTATTTCAGACCTGAAATACATACAATCATTATTGTACAATAATTTTTTAAATTATTTTCTGTTTGTGCACTTAAATAGATATTATAATATGTGACAGCTTTAGTTTAAGTATTGTTAATCGGAGAATATACGGTCATACACATGACTTCTGTGTGATTACCAAAAAAAGTATTATTTTGAAACGGAATCTGTGGTTAATTTGGTAGTTTATTTAAGCATGGACAAAAAATCCATTGCAATGTTTTAAAACCCCATATAAGTCTCGAGCCTATTAGTCGAATAGTTAAATTAAATTATTTAATATGAAACACTTGTGTGCATGACTGTATTGTGTCTTTATGAAGAGATTTTCGTTTTTGGGCTACGAAATATTTTCTTGTTACTTTATGACCTATATTTTATACGGAGAAAGTTTACTCGATTCATTGCAGGTGCTATTTTTTTTATTTTATTATTTTTTTTACTGTACGTAAGTGGGATATGTTTAGGTTTTTATTTCTAATTCTATCTTATGTTTTATTTTTTAATTTTTGTATACGTGATGCTACGTTTCGGCTCGAGAGTGGATGTGTTTTGTATTGTAACAGACTGCCTATTTTTATATCGTATACTTAGTTGCATCAAGTTAAAACATTTTTTCTTGCAAACTAAACTTATTATATTAACTTCGACAGAAGTTATTTTCATAAAGAAAACCCGAGTTTCAGATATATTTGACTAAATCGAAAAATCCGTTCATCAAACCATTTTTCTATTGCATTATACATCGATATGACCGATTGTGTAAACTTCATGTAGGTAAAGCAAAATTTATACTTTTGTACTTTAAATTAAGTTCCCTGTTTTAAACGCAAATTCATTAAGCTTAATGTCGTAAAAAAAATATTGAAATAATTACTACATAATTTTGATCTTGATCAATCAAAATATGTTTATTCACATAGGCGCTTGCGCGTTCTTATGAAAGGTCATACATAGGATTTACATAGAGATTCGTTCATTATAAGCTACTTATGCACAAGACTTTTTGGTATTACTTTTGGTGATTGTGTCAATTTAGACACGACTTTATCCTGTTTTAACATTAATTGTAAAAATAACACCTTAAAATATTGACATATAAAAACAATATCTCAGTCCGAATGTTGAAGATATGTCAGACCAGAAAAAAGAGCTGACGATCTTTAAGCGGCTGAAAAGATTTTGTTGAAACAAAACTTAGAATATTGACTATCAAGACATCTTTAGAAAACTACATCAAATACGGTTCAGCCGTTTATCGCATCGTGCTTCTTAAGATAGATTAATTCACAAAATAGGTGCATTTAATTAAAATACACAAAAATTAATTCAAAATGTAATCCTTACAAAGAATTGACGGTTTAAAGACTCCTTTGTCTTACAATTTTAAGTTATCTTCAGCTAATCAAAATACAATCATAACACTGATTTCTGGAAACAATCACAAAATACATGATAGCATGACAGAAATGATTCTTAAAAATTATCATAATCTGTTAAATAAGTTTTTGGTTTTTTTTAATCATGACTAGAAGGCACAATATTCTTAATTCAATACTAAAAATAATATTTACCAAAATTTTAAATCCTTCATGTATATTTAATAACATAAAATGTAAAGCAAAATAATAAAATTCAAATATCTAAAGTACAAGAACAATTAATTGTTCAAACAAGCTATCCCAGTTTTAATTCCAGTGATCAATTTTATCCTTGTAGTAAGAATATAAAAAAAGTCGAAATTTTATGTATTGTTGAACTTCTTTGTTCCTTCAATTTCAGCCGTCTCATTACTTGCTAGGCTTCCTAATTCTTTTTCTCAATTTTTAGGGCCTTTTTTTCTGGCTAATGTTTCCAGATACTGCGTTTAAACAAACAAAAACCTTTTCTGCTGTATTATGTATATAAAGCCAAATTCCACTCTCGAGCCGAAACTAATAGATCTTAAGTAAATGTTCGTACATTATTAATTTTACATAGCTTTTGTAAATGAATGTAATTTCACATGAATAATATATATTTCAATGATAAATAGGTTTAGTCGTTGAATTATTGATCAATGTATAGTTTTTACTATAATTATTATAATATTTTTTTTTAATTATAATATTGTGTTGTACTTTTCAAAGGATATAATAATTCTGAGTTATTGTGAGAATTGTCAGTAATTGTGTTGTTCATTTAATTTTGTGTTACAATCCGTCAATAAAAAGTTGGTTTTTGAGATTCAGAATCAATCAGACATTATGTGGAATATATAACAGATTATTCTTAAAATCAGCGAAATTTGATAATTTACTGTATTGTACATTTTTCAAATGTTTTTTTTTTTACATTTGAAAATTTTCATAAAAACAAGGATACAGAACGACCGCAACCACGTTTTTGAATAAAAAAAAATGTAAGTAAAAATAAAATGTTCTGAACGCAGTTTTATTTAACTATATGTAATATTTGCTTAGAATACTGATATTAATATTGTGTAAAAAAAATGTTTACCTTCTATGCAAACAATAATCATATATTTAATTCGGTTATAGATTGCTATTGCAAATTTTTTATTGCATCATGTAAACACTTCAAGTTTTCTTCAAAAAAATAAATTTCACTGGTAAATCTTACTTTAAATCAAATTATATATCAAGAAATTATGAGGTGATTAATTACAATTTCAAAACAATTATCATTAATTCTGAATCTCATTGTCTTATTGTTTAAAATCAACTTCTTTATTAGTTATATATGTCAAAATCGAACAAACATTAACTTTTCATAGAGCTACAGTGTTCCAATCGGGAATGGCAAACATTTTAAAAGAGATTTTTTTTTTAATGTAGGCTTTTAAAATTTTCTATTTATCAATTCCTAGTTTAAAATAATCACTTGCGACACTGCTTGTGAATTATTGTATTTTTAATATAACGTTAAAATTATTTATTGCACAATTGCTTACGTGTAAAAAGCAATATGGGGCATATTCAAAATGTTCATCTAAGAGATATAATTTTGTTCACATAGTTAAAATCAATTGACTAGGATTATGATGTTATGTAGGTCACGAAAAAACTAAAAAAGCCATGTAAAATTATTATCGTCTCTTTCATTTACACTGGAGTTTGCATCGCTTCATCTTACTTCCACTACATTGGCGTGATTTACGGATATTACCGAAGTAGTAAGCATATGTAACTCGGTCATTTAAATAAAGGGATTGTAAATGGCGGCTTTCCTATTTGTGTATTCTTCACACAATATTGTCATCTAAAAAGTCATTGAAATTTTATGAATTAAATCGAGTCGAGAATCAATTACTATTGTAATAAACTTTATACCAGAATTTTCGTTTAATTAAACAATAGATTATTACTTTGAAAGCCAATATCAAGGCCATACTAACTCCTTCAAATAAATTTTAAATAAATCTAATTTTAGTATGGATATGTATTAAATTATATAACATATTAACTTGATGATTGGTCACCTCATACATTAGAAATTCTGAACGGAATTTAATGCAAAATATATAAATGAATATGCTGACCTTACAGCTGTCGATCGCCGCCAATTACAAACTCTTTAAATGACCGAGTTATACTCGTTTACCTATCATTCTGTAAATTTTTATGACAAAATCTCTATGGCGGCTTAGTTTTACGTGATCTATAGTTATACTTAACTCAAAAACTCGCAGCAGATGGTGGTATTCAGCAACATGATTGCAGTAATTATGTGAAAGTTAAGTTTATCGATAAATTGGGATGTAAACATCACTGCCATGCAAATTTATCGATATGCACAACCAAACAAGGAGGAAAATAAAAGGAAAAATTCAATTTCTCAAACATGCTTGGAAATGTTAGCGTTATTTTGACAATCTTCTTCGAAATTAATCAAAATTGCCGTACTGCCGAGCAGCCGGCAAAATTGTATGAAAATCCATATCTGTCTTGTTTAGCGGCCAGATAAATTACTATGTAAACTCATATCTGTCCTGTAATTTAAAAATGGAATAACTTTTTACTTCGAAACTAAGGAGGTAACTAATAAAAGGTTTTATTTAAATTTCGAACTAGCTTGCAAATAGAAAGTTGTTTATTGAAAAAAAAACAAAGGAACATTATGGCGCGTGAAAAATTATTATTTTTCGTTATTCGTCATTGAACTTAAAAAAGCGTATTGTTTGAGAAGAGTTCTATACAAGCCTTGGCCACAACTAGGCATTGGTGGACTCAAGTATGTGTGCCTCGGCCCACATTTGCACGTTCGTCCATCAATGCCTCGGTTACTGCCCGCTGCAGTAATGTACTATATACTATATTTACATTGACTTTAGCCATTATAACTCAACTAGCTGATTCTTGGGGTATTCGACCGCGTAAATTTTTCTCGTTTTTGCAAAAAATGTATCAGCGCTCTGCTCCTATCAGTTATAGCGTGAGGATACATAGTTTTTAAATTCAGTTTAGTATTTCCCGACATTAGCGCATTCAAACAAACAAAATCTTTAGCTTTATAATATTAGAATAGATTACAATTAAATATAACAACGTCATATTTTCTTACTTTTTTGGACTTTTAACCATTTGCCGCGAGATTTTGTTTTAAATGTCGAAGCTATATCGTCCTTTCTGATTGGTCTTTAAACTCAATTACCGCCTATTTTGTGTTTTCTATTTATATTTAAGTGACCGTTTGTCTCTGCGTTCTATATTTTTGTCTATCCTCAGATTTTAGGTCCTTTTGTTTTTATAAAAGTAATGTGGAATATATTTGTTTTTTCGCCGATATCTTTGTGATTAAAAAAACGTAGTACAGAACGCATAAACAAGCAGAGTTTTCACTGGAAAATATTCTATAATCAATCGATCCACACAAAACTAGTATTTGAACACACTAAGTATAATATTGCACTTTACGTGTTTACGTATTTATCCTAAATTCACACTGTATTATCAATGCCAAAATGGAATATTTTCCTCTGAAGATATAGTTGTATAGAATAGTCGTTTTTGTCTTTCCTAGGTAAGCGGTATCATTAGTTGATAGGTCAAGGTAAGGTATAGTTTGCTGACGGTATTCAGTTACTGTCGGCTGACGAATTGTTTTGAATTTAAAAGTAGCTTAAGAAGTAATCAAATGTTTAATCTATTAAACCATTTAAATTGAGCAAGTGTTGTTTCATTTCTATTTTATCGCTAGCCTTAGTTTTACTAAGGATTTTAAGGCATTTATTTTTATACAGACTTCGAAAACTGAGGAAATTGTCAATTCGACTGTATGTATGTTTGCTGATTTGTCCGCAAACAAATTTTCAGGATTCTTTTTTATTTTATAGCATAGACGAGATGATCCTATAAATGGTCAAATAAGTTACTATGCTATTCAACTAAGAATGTGCACTAGTTGGACTTCAAGTTATCAAAGATCTGTCATTAAGTATTATATTTTTCGATTTGACAACTATGTCTCAACGATATAG
>JAOCPS010396029.1:0-12238 GCA_025505425.1 Graphium colonna | reverse complement strand
CGACTTTACAAAGGGCGGTGGTACTTCCCCGGACGAGCGTGGCCTTAAAAGTGCAGCAAAAGCTGTGAAAGGATGTTCCGTACCCGAAAGGTATACCCTCTTGCTACGATTCCATCTTCTGTGTGTCTGCCTGGCTGTATCTCATGGTTAAGAATAGGTAGACGGTTGAAATTATCACAGAATGTGTTTTTCTGTGTGTTTAATTGAATTCGTGTTTAAATGGTCCGTACAAGGAACTGAAAAAAAAATGTACAGAACATTTCCTTACAAGGCGGTTCTCTTAAATTCTAAATATATGTTTTGAGTATGATAATACAAAAAATCAATAAATATCTCATCAAAAAGCTTGCATTCATTGGTCTACCCAGAAGTAGCCAGTGGGCTAATAATAAAATAAATAAAAAAAAACGCTTTTTGTTGATATATTAAATGCGTAGATACTAACGATTTAAAACAATGAGTATATACGATCAGTATGCCTTATGTACTACTGTACCCAGCGGACGCTCTTCTATAGCTACGTTATTAGTTATTCTAACTATATTATTGGTTAATATTAGTTCTATTACTAGCCTGTCTGTATTATAGCTATTTTATTTTCAAATATTACAAAGGAAAACAAAAAATCTATTGCTCCAACAGCTATCAAACTTACAAGAACACCCTCTAACACAATCTGAATATTACCTAAAAATATTATTCTAATCAGTTCAACCGTTTTGCAGTCCATAAAGAACATACATACACACATTGTCTTTAATATATAGGGTGACTGGTGAGTTGCCCTTAATAATTAAATATATTATATTCAAGGATCGTATATAAAGAATAAAAATATTATTTAAAATAAATATTGATTTGCCACAACAAAGTAATCTAAATTTGAAAAAGAAATGATTACGTAATTCATGCTCATAAGAGCGGACACGGCGTAGCCGGATAGAGACGGGAGGCGGAGGAGGTGGGCAACAACCTCGCGAGTACCAGTTGATTACTTTTTTTATTGGAAAATTTAGGCTAAAACTGTACTCCTAATTTTATTACATAATATGACGACAATTTAGTACCGAGTATTTTTTCTTTAATATCATAGGTGGCTCCAATCACCCTGTATAGATGAGTAATTCAGATAATATTTAATATCCACAGTGTATGCCGCACATGACCATCGACGTGATGAGAGAGATGCTCCCCAAAATCCTGGAACTAATAAAGTGTCCACAACTGGGCACTAAAGTTGCGTGTTCACATTTCATAGTGTTAAGCGCCCATTATCTAAGAACCGATTTGGAACCGATTGCTGGTAAACTCATGTCGGGTTTGTTAAACGGAGCTTTCGATAGGAATCCTACTGTGAGGAAGAATTATTCTGAAGCTCTGGGCCAAGTGTCCGCGTTTGCCAAGGTAAGTAACATTTACACCTCGAACAATGCAATAATCGTAAAATATAATAATTATACTTTATCCGCCTTAGTACAAAATGTGGACTAGCGAAAGTACCGTACTATGAACGTTCTAAACCAAGTATTAATATTTTTTTATAATTTAATTGATTAAATTAAAGAGTGAACGCACTATATAAGCAACTTCTCCTTTGCAAAGTAAAACTGAATGTTTCATTTCATTCCACGCAGTTTAGTTAGTAAAAAAAAATAAGTTAAGATGTTTTCGACGGCCGTAAGTTTTTTTTAATATTTACTCCTTTTTCTCAATAAGAAACTTTTTTATTGAATTTGGTTGGAAATTAGTTGCTTATATATAGTACTCACTGCATTTATTCTTGATATTAACTTTTGTTCTAAAACGAGGTTTAGTCCTGAAATCATCTATGGATAAAGATAGTGTTATGATAAAAGTTCCAGGATTAATTAAGTTTAGGATTTTGATTAATGTCGGTACTTTAACAAATTTGCACATTATGTAATAAGGTGATGCAAATTAAAACTTTTTGAGGCTATAAATAATAGCCAGATATTATATTTTACGTATTTTTTTCGTAATCGGTTAAAAAAAACGAGTTATTAATTGTTTAAACCCAATGCTGTTTATTAAGAGATTTTTTTATTTATATTCACATGTGTAGTCGCCACGACAATCGAAATGTTGCATATACGATGTCGATTTTTAAAATATTTTTTAAATATCCTAAGCATGCGGGGTCGAAGTTAACGTGTTCAAGAAAAAATCCTTATAATCTCATCTAAGATTACTTTTAGAGTCAATCAATTGAGAAGTTAATGAAAAAACTGATAACTCTGTACGAGACGAAAGACGACGAGATGTCACGTTCGGCGATCGCCTTGACTTTGAAAGCTGTTGCCAAGGCCAAGATAGACCATTTAAAGGACAACGAAGAGATATTGGCCCCCGTTGTGTTTCTCGCTATGCACGCGCCCAAAGATGAAGGTATTTATCACTCTTAACTCTATGAGCTGACACGGCAAACATTGTAATGTCTTATATTAAACCAACTATGAATAAAATATGTTCTCTTTTGGAAAGGAAGGCGAACGAGCAGGTTCATCTGATGTTAAGCGATCCCGTCGCCGGCAGGAATGGCCATCCGTCAACCTCAAAAGTCATGTATTCTTTATTTTGCGGTGGTACTACCTCGAGCGAACGCGGTCGTAGATGTGCTGCAAAAGCTGTGAAAAGATGTTCATACAAAAAATACTAAAAAAATAGGGTAGTGTAAATAATGCTTAACGACTTATTCTTATAATAATATACAAAAAACAATAATTAAAATCTGTTTGACTGTGAGTGCCACAAACACGGCACATATATTTCATATAAGATATATGTAGGTCGAAGCGAGTATTATGTTCATATTTAGTCGAGATATGCATATATAAGATTTTTACTTAAATTGTTAATGAATTGCAATATTCCTTCCTCCTAGCCTTTTTCCCAATTTACTTGGGGTCGGCTTTTAGTCTACCCAAATAATCCCTGAATTTTAGTTTTTACGCAAAGCGACTGGTATCTGAACTCCGCAACCCAAAGGGATAAACTCGAATTTTGAAAGAATTGACCGGAACCGACTTTTTACGTGCCCATCCGACGCATGGATCATTTTTCTTTTTTCATTTGTCTAATCCTACCTAGAAACAACAATACAAAGGCGTTGTCTCCCCGCGGGGTTCGAACCCACGACCTTTAGTTCGTAAAACAAGCCTATACCACTAGGCTACGGAGGCGGTCATTTATTGCAGTATGTCAGCGGATTTTGCCTACTTACTATTTTCAAAATAATATTGCAATTTTGAAATTAACTATCCGCATAAAAAATTGCTTCATATTTATGACCAGTTTTTTGTGTTATTTATGTTTGAAATTAAACAAGTTTACGGATTTTATCGCGGTTTACCCGTAAAGTTGTTTTATTTTAAAATGTCGAATATCCGCGTAAGTGTTTGAAATGGTTTATGCTTGTTTATACTTTCCCTTTATGTTAAATAGAATAATTTTTAAGTCTATAGAATGATTTGAATGATAATTTTCAACCAACTTCAAAGCGAGGAGTTTCAAAATTTTATTGGTTTTTTATGTGCTGTATTCGAATCTTCGCCATTTGTAAACTAATTTTGAAAATTTATTTTCACTCTGGACTAACAGATCAGTCCTATAATTTTTCCTAAAATTTCGATTCAGTTATTTGTCATTAATTGAATTAACTGAAAAAAATTAGCCAAAATAACACGAGGGTCATTTCTAACGAGATTTGTTCCGTTTTTAAATTTTCTGTAAAAAAAAAAACTTGTATACAACGTGACTCGTGAGTATTTTACCTTATAAAAATTGAGACAATAGTTATTCCAGTAAATGAATTAAGTGTAGAGTCTCGGCGACGCGTCTGATCGGCAGTACGCCCGGCACAGGTCGTTGACCCTCCGAGCTCTCCCCGACCTTCCGCGTAACTCTACCCGAGTTGCGTCATTAATTATTTAACTTTCAAATATGTTTACTCAGTGGTAAATTATTATTTATTTTTATTTTTCACATATGATCCCCACATAACGTCCTTGAGTACTCACAAGCCAACCTGTATCTTAACATAGTAATTTATAATAATTTTGACGAATGACCTTTTTCATGAGTCCGTTAAGAAGTTCTTACTAAAAATATAACTCTAATGAAATTTTTAGGTGAGGCCGGCACTGTGGAGATATTCGAAGAATTGTGGACGGATATGAGCCCTGCAAAAGCGGCCGGTTTGAGACGCCATCTTGCTGCACTCAGTTCACGGGCTTCGGCGGATTTGGACGCGCCCGCGTGGGCCAGGAAAATACAGGTTTGTGACTAGATTGGTAAGGACCTGAAAGTTTGTAGTTTTTTAAGTATTTAATGATTACAACAAGGAATAGGCTTTTAAGGTTATGAATCAAATAAATTATTGTCATTCGTACGCATACACAATAAACCCTAGATATAAAATCACGAACAAAGGTGACAATCAATCCGACCTCTATCTTATGTAATTTTGACAGCTATTATTTATTTTTAAGTGTGTTGTATTTTTTATGGAAAGGAAGACAAACGACGGTTCACCTGATGGTTAGCGATCCCGTCGCCCATAGACAAACGCAACATCCGGGGAGAGTTGCGAGTGCATTGTCAACCTAGGAGATCGGATATAATAGGTTTATTGGATAGGATGGGGTCAGGATTAAGGATTTGGAGAGGATAGGAACAGGAAAAGGGTAGGCATGTCCATCCGGCATCCCCAAAAGTCATGCATACTTTATTTTATGCCGACTTTATAAAAATGTATATAAGTGTCAGTAGTATAAGTAGAATTTTCAAGTTCGATTTGACCATTGAAATCGGTTTACAAGTAAGGTTACCTAATATATTTCAATCAATGTTAAATTATTTTGTTAAGTTTGAGGCAAGTATGCTAGATAGCGTTCGCGACGAACTATGGATTATATTGATTGGCATTGACCCGTTTCGTTTCTCCATTTCAGGCGGCGAAAGCTATAAGTACCATATGTAAGGAGCTCCCCGAAGGTTTGGGAAGCCAACGTGCGCAGTTGATACGAGCTTTACTTGCCGCGGTGCGAGGATCCACTTATGCAGGGAAACATCACGTGGTACACGCTCTAGCTGATTTGTGCGAGTGAGTATTGCGAGCTATTGTAACTGACTTCAAAAGGAGGAGGTTTTTCGAATCTGTTAAATTTTTAGAGTTCTGTAAGAAAAAACGAACCTTCTTTTATGAAAACGATCTTAATTGTCTTTCAAGACCCCTTTTCTCAGGGACGCGTAGTTGAGCAGACGATTTTTGAACAGGGAATTTAATTTAAAATATAAAATATGCTGTTTTTATTTATACACATGATGTTTACACAATCGATCATAGAGACGTAGAATGCAATAGAAACTATTTTCTATGAATCGAATTTACCTAATATCTCCGAAGCCCGGGTTTCCTTTACAAAAAAAAATCTGTCGGACTTAAGCCTAGTTTCTAGAACAAAATTTTGAACTTGATTGAATTTAGTACGGTATGCCATATAAAAATGGGCATTATCCTTTAATGTGGTATCATACTTCTTTTTTTTTAATTGGATAGAATAGGTTTATTGGATAGGATGGGGTCGGAAATAAGGATTTGGAGCGGATAGGAGTTGGAAAGAAAAGGATAGACATCAGACCATCCGGCATCCCCAAAAGTCACGCATACTTTATTTTATGCCAACTTTATAAAGGGCGGTGGTACTCCCGCGGCCGTAGAAGTGCAGCAAAAGCAGGGAAGGGATGTTATGTTCTACCACCTTTAAATTACTTTGTTTAAATTATTTTATTATTATTAGTATTATAAATTATTGCTAAATTCTGTTGTTGATATCGTTGCAGAGTGAAAGAGGGTGAGGCAGCTATCGACACTTCTTTAGCAAGTGAGTGCGTGACCGCGTTACTGAGCGAGTGTCGCAAACAGGAGCTGAGTCACAAGAAACAAGCTCTAGCCGCTCTAGCTAGAGCACTACCCGCTCTCAAGGTGGACGCGTTCCAACAGGTCTACGACATCGTCAAAGTCATACTCTCGAAGGTAAATATAGAAAATACTTTATCAATTTTCCATATGTCAATTCAGCTTGCAGACTATTTGTATGACAAAAGTTATCTAATTCGACTAATACTTTTTTTGCGCGATTAACAAACATAAAAACTTACAAACATTCACATTTATAATAAAAATTTACACACAATTCACATTTACATTAAAATAATAGAATATAATTACTATATTTACTACTGCTGCCTATATGTTAATTTGAAATAGGAGTTAATTATTGCAAAATTTTATTAAAATCGATTCTTCCGTGTTTTAGATCTACCGTACTTGTAATCACGTTTGTGGGTATAATACGCACGCATAGTATAAACAATATAAACCTTTGTAATTATTTATCGTTAAAATTATCTAAATATGCATTTTGATGCAGCAGTATAATCTTACAAATAACTTTTTATCTAAATTATTAGCTTTTGCCTGGGTTTTCCATCCACGTGATATGGCTCTTGGCCTTTTTATTTTTTTATACGTGACCGTAGATTTTTTTCAAAAATAAAAGTACCTAAGTTACTCCCTATATCATTAACTATGTGCCAGTTCAAACCCCTTCAAACTCGGTCTAGCTTTTTAAGATTAGCCGAACCAAGCAGACAGACAGAAAAAAAGGTTTGAAATTGGTTCTCTTAAGACAAACTGACACGTGAATTTTATTTATTTTATGTATAGATAACTATAACAAAGTCCCTTTATATATAATTTCTGTTTTCAGGATGAATTTGCATCTAGCAAAGATTCAGACGACGAAGACAACGAAGCAGTTCGTCAAAAGCGCGAACAGTTAACAGCTTTGAAGGAAGGAGCCTACGAATTGCTTGGAAAGGCATGGCCCAAAGACCCGCAAACTCAAGGTTTCTACTGTTTTTGTTCTACTTAGTCACATTTGTATAAAAACCAAGCAGATTTTTAACTGTTAGCCTTCAATTATTCTAATATCAGATCGCACAGTAAAAAAATATTGGTAGTTACCGTAATTTTTTTCTCCGTGCTATCTTTAATCTCCGTTAGTAAAAAAAGCATAGTAATAATAAATTTTTAAACTGCTATATCAGTTTGATTAAAATTAACATTGGACCAGTGCAAAATTCTATATAGTACATGCAATATTCTTATATAGTATAACATTTTTTCCACAGAGAAATATCAAGACTTGTTCTTCGACCACTGCGCATTATCGTACGCATCTTCTACGCGTTCCACGCAACTTGCGATTTTGACGTCGATCGCTCGAGTTCTCGAGCAATTGGCCGTTTTGCGGAATGCTGGAGAGCCCATGGAGACGGACAATGTCGCAGTCACGAACAGGGATAAGGCGATCGCCAAAGTGACCGAGCAGGTCGCCAAAGTCGTCGATTACACGCTCAGTAAGTGTTTTGTAATCGATTTTAGGTGAAGGGACAATTTTGATCAAGTTCAAACATGTTTTTGGAAGCTTATGGAAGCACATACAGAAGTTCTTTTCGTAAATAAAACCCGGAAATATCTCCGAAGCCCGGCTTCGGAGATATTTCATAATCGGAATGGAATAATCGATTTATCAAAAAAAGTTTCCATTGCATTTTACATCTCTATGACCGATTGTGTAAACGTCATGTAGGTAAAGCAAAAATCATACTTTTATACTTTAAATTAAATTCTCAGTTCTAAAATCCAATCCATGAAGCATGGTGTTGTAAGAAGTTATGGAAATAATTGCTATATTATTTAGATCTTGAAGCATGAGACTTTTTTGTACCACTTTTGGGCATTGTCCTTTGGTGAGAAATTTTCCAGCGAAACGACTAAGGTTTACAATTACAGTTCGGGTAAAAACTCATATTATGTATGTATGTTTATTTCGCGATAACTATGGAGCCAGTGCTCCGTTCGATCTGAAATATGGATTGGTAGAATTAATAGAATTTTCAAGTTCAATTCGAGTTCTAAATCGATTAAATAGTTCATAAGATAACTAAATAAATGTGAAATAATTTTGTAGAATTTAAGACAAATTTCTCACTAAATATCTTATCGCGTATTCTTAAGTCCGTGGCGAACTACTAATATTTAAAACACAGCTCTTATTGCTTAATCGAGAGATGGCAACACTGCCTCTCATACAAAGCTAGCCTTTAATACATTATGGTTGGTTCGTCGGATGGCAATCGAAATCCTTTTTCTTTATTAAATTCTAAATATCCCACCGCCGCGGCCAGTGGCGTGATCTGTCCAAATTAAGAATGCGTCTACAACGTTTCGAAATTACAATAATATATGCCGTAAACGAAAATATTAATACTATGAACAACTAACGGCTGATCACAGGCACCACACTTCATTAATTTATTGGAAAATTTGGGCTAAAACTATTCCCCTAATTTTATGATATAAATATATACAACCGAGTACCAAGTGCTCTTCCATAATATCGTAGGTGACTCGCCCATCACCCTGGCTAGATATCATCGGAAGTGTAAAAAGTTCGAAGAAATTGAAACTAATATTTGTTATTTTACAGAAAACAGCAACCAAGTACGGCATAGGAGAGACGCGCTCAACATTATAGAGATATTAATTAAACATTTAAAAGGTAAACTTGACGTATTTGCTATTTTAAAATTAAATCTTATAACTTATAATTATAAAAATTATGAAAACAAATCATATAGTAAGGAATTCATAATTTTGCATAATTTTAGTATTATGTTACGTTTAATATCTCATTATTTCAGAATTAAACAAAAACGAAGAACTGAATACACTGAAGGTGATTTATCAGACGTACGCGCCAGATTTAGCAAAAGATTCGTCGCACGAGTTAAGAACCAAAGTGGAAAGTATTAAATCTCAATTGAAATAATGTTACCATTTATATTACGTGCAATGTAATAAATAATCGATTAAAATCGTAGTTTTCACTTTAAAGATAACCCTTAAAAAGCAAATATATATATATATATATATATATATATATATATATATATTTATATACTGATCGATTTGAATAACACGACTCATTATAGCTTTTACGTCAGGGATCTAAGTAAGTACTTTAAATGAAAACCATAGCGGACTCGGTATCTCTTCCTCCTAGTCTTTTACCCAAGTCACTTTTGGGGTTGGCTTCGAATCCACTCAAATATTAACTGAATTTCAATTTCTACGCAGAGCGACTCGCACCTGACCTCCGCAACTCAAAGGGATATACTGAAATCGTAGAATGGACTACTTGTCAGGATACTTGAAGGCACTGATATCCTATAACGACTGCCAAACATGTTCTTGACAACCGGGACCGACTTTTTACATGTCAAACCGACGCATGGATTATCTTTCTTCTCAGGCAATCGGGTGATCAGCCTGCAATGCCCTAACCCAACCAAGAAGCAACAACACAAAGTAATTGTCCCCCCGCGGGGTTCAAACCCACGACCACTTCGGTTTGTAAAGCAAGCGTCCATACCACTAGGCTACGGAGGCAGTACTCGTATACCGCACTCGGTATCATACTTTATTATTTTTATACAAAATGACAAACCCATTACTTACATTCGTCCTAACAAAATGTATGGAATTGACTGCAAATTGGGATTTGTCGGTATTTATTTTTGTAAAGCGGTCGGACATTGGATGGCTACGGAACCCTTTCATGCGCATGCCCGACACGTTCTTGGCCGGTTTATTCTTTTGTTCGTCGGTTAACAGTTTCGGCAACCATCGCTAAGATACCTATTTCATATACAGATAGTCGCAAAGATTATTTGAACACGACCATATGTGATCCGTGTGATCTCAGCAATATTTTTTATTGTCACTCTTTGATCCGCCAATTATTTTTGACTTTTTTTTACGTTTTCTGCAGTGAGGGAGGTAACCCGATTTCTTAGAGAAAAAAAGTGTGTACTTCCACACTTACACGCTTGCGGAAGACCGTATTCTCCGGGCGGTGATAAAACGAATTCCCAAGGAGATCCACACAGAAATCGTAGTGGAGTCAATTAAAGCCCTCACCTGCAGGTGCTTAGCGTTCCAAGACACAAACACAAGTCGCACCAACTGCGGCTTCCTTTCCTTCCGTTCGCCCCGCGTGGCAAGCCCCAACTTCTGAAATCCCGGCTCCCAAGCAGCCTACACCTCCCAAAGCAACGGGGGCCGACGCCCTTCGCATCCCTAACTCGTCTAGCGAAAACGCTAGACATGGCAGAATGGGACCTTTGCCATGGAATATAGGCAAGCCTCGGGACAACTACAGACCCGGCTTGACCTGCTACTCAAATATGAGCACATAATCACAGCCCTACAAATGCCGTAGCTTTCACAGTAACAAACGGCACTGATACAGGGTCATACCTATCGCGCGTAAATGTGTGGACAAACCGCGGTTGCTAAACGTTGCCTTTTTCAACGCGGATGACCTTAAAAAACAACGCGACGAAGTTAGTATTTTTCCTCGCGACTATCAAATTGAAGATTTGCTAGTATAGGAGCCAAGACTAAAACCGGCCGTTTGGGATCCGAAAATCCCGGTGCACCGGACGGCGGAACGCTCATTTATTATAAAAGGTCCCTGCACTGCATACCATTGGATACGCCCGCTCTCGCACCTTGAGGCCTCGGTCTGTCAGTTAGCCATAACTGGCCATGCTCCAATAATCATTGCTTCGGTCTACCTTCCATGTAGACCAAGCGCAACTATCTTGCGCTCCGATGTTGAAGCCCTCCTATCTTAAGCACGATCCACGATTTTGGCAGGAGACTTCAATAGCAAGCAAACCCAATGGAACTCTACTCGCATCAACGATAGGGGTTTTGCAATTGATGCGCTCTCCGAACATCTCAACTTTGAAGTAGTCGCGCCTGCCGAACATACCCACTTCCCACGAGTGGTGAGTCATACAATGGATGTTTGATATTGCAATCATCCAAAATCTCAATTTAGTCCTACGCGACATTGAATCGCCCCGTTTTACTTCAGCTAGGTCCTCTAGCCCCTGCCTTACCCTCAAAAAAACCGTCATCAGCTAGCATAAAGTTAAAGCTGAGTTAAAAAAAGACCTTCCGCCTGGACTTAGCTCAATTCCAGCCACCATACATAGTAGACAAGACACGGATTCCGCAATTGTTGCCCTCACAAGCTTCGTACACTCGACCGTCGAGTAACCAGTGATGGATGACTATCGCTGGGCTCTGCCGGAAGATGCGAGAGACTTGCTGAGACACGCAAAAATGTGGCCATCCGAGCCTACGACCGCTGCCCAACCGAATCGAATCGCAGGCAACTACGTGATTTGGAACGTCAGTCTAAAGCACGCATAGTGGCCTTGCGGGACGAACGGTGGGACAGCAGATGTTTGCAACCTAAAACCTTCTCATCAGGCTTTCTGGTGTCTCCCCAAAGCATTTAAAACTGGCGCAGTGGCCACCATGCCTCCCATAGATCGTCCAGGCAATACGCCAGCCATGTTGGACGAGGAGAAGGCCGAATGCCCGGTTGACAGCCTCGAAACTCAATGCACCCCAAGCCTACTGCCTGTCGACCCAAACCACCTCCGCACGGTGGACGACACAGTAGCTAAAAAATCAAACGAATCATTACGCGGTCCGGTTTTCCTAGTAACGCGTGGTGAAGTTCAGGATATCATCAAAAAAAAATACGATCTCGTAAAGCCCCCGGCTCTGGTAGCGTCACCAATAAGGTGACTAAACTCCTACTCACTGCCATCATCCAACTATTGGTCAATATATGTATAACGCGGTAATAACCGAAGGCTTCTTTCCCACAGAGTGGAAGAATGCAGAGGTTAAAGGGTTCCTCAAACCCTCCTAACCTGCCCTACTTCATATCGTCCGATTAGTCACCTAAAAACCTTCGGGAAAATTTATGAGAGACTAATCTTAACCCGCTGACGAAGTTTCATGGATTTTCGTGGGCTTTCCATTACCGAACAATTCGGCTTGAGCCAAACATTCATGCGCCCGTCAAGTGCACAGCGTCACGGAGCACATATTAGCCAAAATGCAATGGGGCTACCACACAGGAGCGCTATTTATCGATGTCACGAAAATGTTCGACAAAGTCTGGCATAACGGGCTTGTATAACGGGCAGAAGAGCGAGTAAACTCCCATCCGTCACCCTAATGAATAGTCAAGTTGACTTGAAGTTGTGGGTAGACAAAACC